>JANHGC010002339.1:85242-103001 GCA_027560395.1 Boaedon fuliginosus | reverse complement strand
TTGTAAGCCGCTTCGAGTTCCCCTTGACTGGGGAAGAGAAGCGGGGTATAAATCTAAATAAATAAATAAATAAATGAATACTTGACAATTTCTGGTCCATTAATAAATAATACATTTTTTACTCTATTATCCATATTTAACATTAACAAATTAATGATTAAAATATTTTAATACAGTCTTGAGAAAGATGTTTAGAAGGCAATAAGCTGGGTGCTTTACAATCTTAAAACTATAGACATTGCACATCCTTTAAAGGCAGAAAATTGTGCTAAAACACTTCAGACAAGCAATAGAGTATCCTTATTATACTATACAGCCCTTCTCATTATTTTGTAAAGTTTAAAATTATACTCAAGAAACAAACCCTTGCGTAAAAAGATTCTAAAATTAAAGCTAGAACATATACCTGTCTCAACTGCTGTCTGTCAGAAATCACTAAATGGGCCAGAAATCTGAGCAGCAGCAGTTTCCAATAATCCTAAATAAATCTCTGTGTTCTACCAGCTAAGGGGCAACAGGAGATTGTTTGTTTCTCTCTGAGAAGCCCCTTCCACCACTCATTTCTCAAGATTGGGCTCGAAATTACACCCTTTCGAGATATCAAGGGGGCATACAGGAAATTACGGGACCACTCTGTTTTAATTTGCAGATGAAATGGATGACCTTCATAGCTGTTGTGCATTTAAAATACAGGAAACATTTGTCACATCCCAACATTAACTCAAAATTGCATTTTCTCTCCTCTGGCTTATGAAAAAGTCTGAAGTTGCAATAGCACTAAGGTAGCAATTATTACTACAAGCTCCATGTAACTGCAGCAATAATTTCATTTTTAACTTGAAGATGAAGATTGACCCAAACTTTTGCCGAAACATGGACAAAGACTGGAAACAAAGAGAATGACACAGTCCTGACAAACAACAGTAGCCCAAAAAAGAAGTCACTTTTTTCAATGCCATTGTAACATTGAATGGTGACTAAATGAATAATTGTAAGTCAAGGGCTAGTATCCTCCTATGACACCATTATTGAAGATTGCAGTCACATTTTCAATAAACCAGTTAAATTACACTCTTCTGGATTAATTGTAACTGATTTTCATCAGTGAGTATTCACAAAGAATTAAGCAAATCTGTTAGACTGGAAGGAAAAAAAATCCTCAAACGTTTTTTTATCCCAAAGAACCAGAAAAATGGAGGGAGGCAGAGAGAATGGATCAGATGGAAGAATACTAGAAACATTACTAAACAGTGGTAGCATTGATAGTTGACTACAACAAACTGTTACTAATTATTTGTTTAACACAGGGGTGTCAAACTCGATCATGTCACGGGACGTATCATGACGTATTATGATGTTTTTTGCCTTTGCATGGCCTGCACATGACATATCCAGCCTGTGGGCCGCCAGCTGACAGGCCTGACTTAATGCTTTCGACATTAGTTTAAAACCATTAGCTATAATCTAGTTTTAAGCATATAAACTAGCACAGGCTTCTCAACTTACGTCACATTCAGATCAAGACTAACAGTTGTGTTTGCTAAGGATTATGGAAGACAGTAACAAATTAAATAAAACATGGAAGACAACAGGTGTGTTAAATAGAAGGTAAAAATAGTTGTGTTTGTTAAGGATTATGGAAGACAATAACAAATCTGTAGGCTACTGGTCTGGAATTCTAGTCAACATTAAACAGTCATAATTTCTGCATATTCATTTCACTAAACAAAAGCCATAGTTGAAGCAAACATTTACTCTTTTATGTGAATGCTTGGGGAATTGAGAGGTAAGTGAACACAAAATTATTAATCCTCTCTTCTGCAGTTTCTTTTGAAATTTCATTTCTGTTACCATTATATTTTCATGCATTCAAATAGATATTGAAAGATATGGAAAGAAACAAACAAAAAGTTGCAAACATCAGGAAAAAATAAAAATGTATATCTTTTATCTGTTGTATTTGAAAAAGGAAAATTGACTATAATAGTCCATAATAAAATTAACAGCATAAAAATATTCCAAACACCAAAATGAACAGGACACAAGCAGGGGACAATGTTCTTTTTAATGCTATTTAAAGAATATCATTGGCAAAGGAAACAGATGGATCCACTGAATATCAAAGTAAGGATTTATCAGCCGCAGTAATGTGAAAGTGTGGGGTGAAGTTTGGGAGGAAGGGTGGGTAGATCAAAAGAAATCAGAAAGAATGGAAAATAAATGCTACAAGCTTAAATATGTTTGTAATACGATATTTAGACTGTGAACAGGATAGAAGCAGAACTTTATGCAAGAGATTCCCCTCCTAAGTCCTCTAATGAAGCTCTTCCTGCAGTGGTAATTCTATTTTGGGAATCACATTCTAAACGAATCTTCCAGTTAGATCAGATAGCAACTACTGCTCTTGCTCACCAAATATCATTCAATAATGCAAAGTTTAATAAATAAATAGAATAAGTATCATATAAGCAAATTTATATGGCTGCCGAACTAGCACACAGGTGGACTTCCGGGCAGCTTTCGATATTAAAACCCCTCAAAATAAAAACCCGCAGCCCCCACCTCCACGGCAACAGCAAACCAACTAGTATGAATTTACAGTGTATGGAAATGCAGCAAACCTGCCTTTTAAAGTGACAATTGTGCCATCACATTACATAATTTGATACCGTCAAACTTTATTATTACAGTATATAGAATTTTCACATTTTGATGCTGCTGAATATTTAAGAAAAAAAGCTTCCATAAATTAACTACCTCAAGCATTTAGCACAATTTTCCTCTTCTCACAATGACCCTAATCTAACAGCCCATTTCAGCATGTGAAACGAACATAGGTTATCTGAAAAGGTTGAATTGGCATTTTTTCCACTGATTTAAACCAAATGTGATATAATTTAAATATTTACTGACTTCTATTTAGTAAATTGAAATTTTTCTGGTTGTTTAGAGGCATAATTTTGATTCTTACAAAATTTAAATTTGGAAACCAACTAAGTGATACTTTATTATTGAACATGATGAGAAAAAAAAGAAAGATAAAAAGGTAAATGTAAAAGTTTCTTCTATCCAGCCATTTATGACTCTAGGAGGCATTCACCATAGAAAAATATAACATTATTAGATATCAAATAGTAATTGTTTATAGTAGCTATTACCAATGTTGTTAGATTTAAGGAGAAAAAGTAGCAAAGGTATAACATTGCAGCATCCAATCCCAGTGTCTCTGGTCTGGAGACCAACTCAGATTGGATGCTGCAACATTATCCTGGTTCAGTTATTTGCCTTCACTCGTAAAGTATAAAATGCTTTAGCTGTCATATTTTATGAAACAATGCATTGAGGAAAAATATTCCCAACAAAAGCTGAACATTGTAATATACGGGACTAACAAGCTATATTGCACACAAATATCAATGTAGTTATTCTTTAGTTCACAATTTTTTCTTACAACTATTTGGATTTTCAAAAGCATGAACAGGGATTCTATTTATGTCTGTGTTACTAATCAGTGAAGTTTATACGAGAGCGGAGGGGGAGAGAGAGAGTAAGACTATGTGTGTGCGCGCACACACACAAACAGAAAAGCATATATACTTCTCATTTAGCAATTACAATTCATTTCTTAAATCGAAATCTTCATGGTTGCTAAGCAAACACATTAAAGAGAGACACAGCAAAGATTCCTGGTTGCTGCTGTCTCATTTATATTAAGTTCTATCAGACGGCAAACCAGGCATTGCTATCACTCTGGTATGTGTTGTTTGTCAGGCATAGAAATTTGGGCCTAAATGTGTGCATTGATCAAAAAATCCTTTTTAAAAAACTAACCCTCATATATGTGGATGGTTGCTAAAACAGGGCATCCACTAAACAAAAAGTGGCTGTACACTATAAATAAATATGACCTCATTTATAAGGTATCACTTTCTCAGCATGTCCCAAAGCATTTATACATCTAACAGTTGTTACAGGCTATTCCAACTCAGGAAAAAGACTATTATAATTTAGATAACGATAAGCATCACCTTTGGGATCTTGAAAAAAAAAATCCATTGAGTTACTCTGATTTCTTTACAATTTGTTGCCTTCCAGATGTTTTGGAATATAATTCCTATCGGCCTGTGTATGAGCAAGTATCGCTATGGGCCAGAAGGGCAGCTGCTCTACAAAGCTACCATATGTAACTCTGTAGAGCAGTTTGCAGCACAAGACAGCAGTCTGCACTGAAGCAGAAAAACAGTGGCAAATGACAGGAGGGCTGTCTCATTTTACCACAAGGATCTGGGACTTGTACACTTTATTTTCTTGTTTCTTCCAGCTTTTCTTTTCATAAAACAAATGTTATAATTGATGTGAGAATGAACGGAGCCTGGAATAATATGGCATACTTTACATATGTAAACTATGAGGATTTCTAGTGAAGGGCTTACATAGCTTACTACTTACGTATGTCTAATACTGTTTACCCAGCAAGAATGGCTCAGTAAGCTAATTTATTAACCAAGTTTCTATGGATTCTAAATGTGGTACTTCCTTATATTCCAATATATTCCTTATGTGTGATTATCTCGGGCTAATATTTGGGCCTCACAAATACAGGCAATCTGAGGCGAGCGTGTGTTTGCGTGAGTGTGCATGTGTGTGCGTGTGTGTGTGACAATTCCCTTTTCTGGCAATTTTCATAATTCCTCTGGCTCCCAAAATCAGTAGTACAGTTTCTTGTCATTCTTAAGTATATCTGTAAATCCAAATAAGTTTAATGAAGAAATTACCAAAGTTATTGGTAATAGACAAATATCCTAGGCATGTTCACATGTGTGATAAAGCCTTAGTCACATTGTATCCTTGCCCTCATCCTATTTGGCTCTTAGCCACGCCCAAAAATATAAGAGTATCACCTTCACCAAAAGGTTGTTTAAGAATTTGCTAGGACTCCCACCCCTCCAGACATCTATACATAAAGAGTTAGGATTAAGTTTATTTCTACCCATTTAATAAAGGTATCTGCCTGAGGGCTAATGATAAAAGCATAAACTGAGGAAATGCATGCTAAATAAACAGAATATGCTAGAAGATTTGCTAGAGCAGAATTACAAGAATTATCTTGTTAAAAAAAAAAGAAAATAGGGTTGCTATTGTGAAGTCATCAGAACTGTAGATAAACGAAGTGCTTACAGCACAAGTTACACAAGGGAGAAAGAAAAATCCTTCATGTGATTTCACAGGAAGAAGTTGTAAATAAGTATGAAAATAAGAAATATGCAACTATTTGAATTTATGATGGTCCTGAAAACAGTGAATTAAACTGGTCCCTGAAGTTAATAGCCATTACAGAACCCTCCCATTGTCACATGATCAAAATTCAGATACTTGGCAACATACCCACACTTATGACTGCAGGGGCATTTCAACACACACATCCCACCTGCTTAACTTCCCCACATCTATGTCCTTTTGGTCACCCTTGTTTGTAGGTGGCAATGCTTAGCAACAGCAGCAGGGCTGGCACTGAAGTAGAGGCCCGAGACCTTCAGCAGGCTCAACCAACAGCCTAGGGCCACCACTACCACTGAGAAATGCCACCTCAAATCCCACACCACAGCCAGCCAGCCCAGCACCACAATGTAAAAGACCCACTTGTTCCTGCTACCTTGGACTCCACAGGCCGTGTTGCACTCAGCTGACTTATGCCATCTTTATCCCACTGCTGATCAAGTGTGTCCCCAGGCCTGACCCTAGGTGAGGAAGTTGCTGGCTGCACCAGGCTTTCTTCTGTAGGGCGCTCATCGTGTTCTCCAAATCTCACACAGCATTCTCCAAATAGCATGCCCCATTCTTGTGAGCTTGGAAAACCTTCAGAAAGCTTTGGAGGTCTACCGAAGCATCGTGATAATGGAGGGCTGCCTCCCTCAACAGTATGCCCATTCTCACAACACCTGGAGAAAGATGCTTCATGTGGGCAGAAGCTTTGTCATGAAAAAGCCAGGACAGAAAAGAGCCATAGCCAGAAAGAGCAAGAAGATGGTGAACATCAGCTGTGAGTAGAGGAACGCAGGGCAGCAAGGGGCAGGCTCTGATGGGCTGCAGCTTTGTGCCATACTATTTATGTTTGCCAGAGCATGGCAGATTTGTGCCGCATTGTCAATACATTCTTTGGTATAGTGGGTCTGTGTGCCAGTTCCTAGGGTCTGCAGTTGGACCAGGCTGGGGCAGCTAACATTTCCAGGGATGGCTACGGCTTTGTGCTATACTGCTGCCATTCAGAAGCCTCCTGCAGCTCCAGATCTGTGATGCACCAAGAAGACACACCAAGAAGCCCTCGAGACATAGCATATTCTTTTCCCAGCACTCCTGTGCTCGCACACCTGCACCCCGCATCCTCTTTCTTTGGTATCCATGAGCTTGCATCACACTGCAACAGCCCCCAACTCACATGTGGTCGGCGATAGGCTTCTCCCATTGCCCACTGCGGCACCTCTGTGCTCTTACCTGGGACTCCCTCTGCTTCCTGCTTAACAATCCATGGGTCTGGACAACAAGGAGTGGCAGGATTGCCATCACTAAGCAATGCAGTCACATGGCATCATGCTTTATGATCTCATCACTTAGCAACAGAAATTCTGGGCTCAGTTGTGGTTGTAAGTTGAGGCTTATCTTGTGTGTGTGTGTGTGTAAAGCACAGCGCTGAGAATACTGAGAGTACAGATTGCAAAATACCTATTATTCAAGCGTATAAGTACCTTGAAAAGATGAGGGTTTCTGAACTGAACCTTCCCAACGTTACAGCAATATCTAGGCCCATTTTTGTCTCATCTCATTGCCTCATGCACTAAATAGGAACCATTTTCCTGGCTAGGGTTTTGTTTGTATAAACAAATGGAACAGATAACTAGAACAGAAAGAGAGGAAGAAACTCCCAGCTGACCCAGTAGCAGGTGTAACCTGGTGTAACCTGCTTTTCTCTCCTAGTAGGAACTATACAGCTTGTTTAAATTTTGTTTTCAGTTCTGATTTCTGGTTACTTGTTTTATATGGCTACGCTGTTGATTTATACTGTCTCACCATGTTTAAATGCTTAAATATGCTGACTGGAGAATTCATCAGTTTTTCTTAAAACACTTCAAGAAACTCAATTTGATTTATTAATATCTGATTTCATGCTATCATCTTTATGGAATCATTTCTGCATCCCTTTTATTTAAATCCATTAATTTTGTATCCAACCGAATTTACACAAACTAGTGATATTTTTTTTTCTTTAAACACTGGAAATGAGTGCATTCTGGCAAGGACAGGACAAAGCTGCAAGGAATATTATGAAAAACTATGCTCTTTCCTTTGATTAATTTCATTTAAATAATCAGAACAGAATTCAACTCTGCAGGGTGATAAGATCCTACTAGCAGCAGCCCTGAACTTTCTAAAGCATGTGAAGCCATACACCCTCCATGCCTATAAATGGAAAGTGGACTCAAAGACTCCATCAGAAGGTGATGAAAGCTACATAAAGCGAACCTGCATTGTTGCTTGATCTTACTAAACTTAAAAGCAAGTCATTTTTTAAAAAAAATTTATTAAAGAGTGCCACAAAGAACTTTTCCGTGAAGAGATACACATATGTGCATTATTTGTGAAGCTTGTAAATAAAGATGCATCATGTGTACATCTTGAGAGCAAAACAGTGAGTCTATATATACATTTTAATGTTATATGAATCACAATACAGGTAGTCCTCAACTTCAACAGTTTATTTAGTGAACGTTACTGTCAAACCCTGAAACCATACTGGGGGAGTTTGCCATACCGGGGGAGGAAAGAAGTCCCTGCACTGGTGATGGGTGTGTGTGTGTGTGTGTACAGCCGTGCAAACTGAAAAAGTGACTTATGACTATTTTTCACACTTACAACCATTATAACATCCCCATGGTCACGTGATCAAAATTCAGATGCTTGGCAACTGGCTCATACTTTTGACCGTTGCAAATGTCCCAGGATCAGGAGATCACCTTTTGGGATCTTTTTGACAAAGACTGTGGCGAAGCCAGGTTCATTTAACAACTGTGTTATTAATTTCACAAGTGCAGTGATTCACTTAACAACTGTTGCAAGAAAAGTCATAAAATGGGGCAAAACTCACTTAAGAAATGTCTCACTTAGCAACACAAATTTTGGACTTAGTTGTGATTGTAAGTTGAGGACTTCCTGTAATAATCTTATAATGCCAATTACTGATAGTCCTCGACTTACAACCATTCATTTAGTGACCATTTGAAGTTACAATGGCACTGGAAAAATGTCTCATGACCATTTTTCACACTTATGATTATTGCAAAATCCCCATGGCACGTGATCAAATTTCAGAGCCTTGACAACTCGGATTTATTTATGAGTTGCACTGTCTCAGGGTCATGTGATTCACCCTTAGTAACCTTATAAGCAGGCCTCCAATAAGCAAAGTCAATGGGGAAGTTAGATTTGCTTAACGATTCATTTAGCAGCTGTGGTAAAAATAAAAATAAAAGGTTCTAAAATGAAGGAAACTCATTTAACAACTGCCTGGTTTAGCAACAGAAATTTGGGACATAAATGTGGTTGCAAGTTGAGGACTACCTGTAGCTCAAAACATCTTTTCTCTGAATATTTATTGATTTATGTTCCATTTTTCTTCCAAATATGTAATACTCCTCAAATTTTATCTCCATTAACAATCGTATGTGAGACAGATTGGACAGAGAAAGAATAACTGGCTCAAAGCCACTCAGTATGGTAAGCTTCCATTCTGAGATCTCGACCTCTCAAAAACTAACATCCTAACGTCTATGCTATATTATGCTGATGCAGTGTAGATCTCAGGCCCATTTTGATGGCTGAAACAAGTGTGTAATGGCTGAAACAAATGTGTGCCGCAATAATGGTGTCCATAGTTGGCTTACGATGTAGAAAAGACAATTCATAAAACACAACAATGAGGAAAGCATTTAGAGTTGAATAGGTTAAGGATACTGCCTCATATTATATGAAAGGAAAAGTTGTTGAAAAAGTTTCTTGTGGAACAGATTTACAAAATTTTATCCCAGAACAGGTGTAGATTTACCAACTACTGAACCCTTTAATCAAATTTAAATCTGTTACTGCAAGGATAACAAAACATATAAAACTGAAGTAGCAGAGAAAGAGTTACTATCCAAAACAAGTCTACACATAATTGGAATAAAAAAGGGCAGATGCTGGCATGTTTTAAATCTCACCATAGTTGTGAAGGTTTGTGAAGAAACAAACATCTGAATAATATCCAACAGTATGCAATGATCTGAGAGGCTTTTCTTTAGAAGATCTAAATACGTATTTTAAAAGAAGACAAATAAAAACAAGCTTACTATTTAATCTAATATAGTAAGATGAATTTATCTCGATTCTTGTATTATAAGAGATGTATACACTCCTCTTTTTCTAACACTTACGAATCTTTATGTAACTTAAATTCATAGACAAACATTCAGACATGCTTAATCTAAGCAAGAAACTATACAAAGTGGTATGCAGAGGGAAGGAACACAATTATTGACCACAGTGGTTTTATTTAAATTGGATGCACAGCATTTTCTATTGATGTACTGTGTAAACTCAATGCCACTTTATCCCATATTCTTCTGACAATCAATCAATTACAAGTCAATATAAGATTGGGGTTCAGAAACAGCCCAACCCACTGGTCACATGAACAGAATGCCACTATGTCTGCAATATGTTACTAAACAAACTTGTAAAGTGGCTAAACCCTCAATCCATGGCATTAATTTACCTCTCCCCTATTCTCCTATGTTAAGCAGAGCACTCTGTACAGTAGTTGATTTTCATGCTAGCTGCTGATTTTAAGTGAGAGGAGGAATAAAGTCCGAGAACCTACTAATCCATTATATCTTAACTTGTCTTGAATTAACAGTTTCTTGGGTCTTTAGACTATTTAATTATTTATTTGGAAGTATAAAGACAGTGTTCTCTCTCCCCACCCCCAAAAAAGGTTCAGCCATCTGGGCAGAGCAATTTATCCTACATGCTCAATTCAAGGACTGGAGGATCTTTCTATACATGTGGCTGCAAGAGATCTTTTACAAAGTGCGGCTTTTGACACTTTTCATATTTAGGACCAGTCCATGTTATACTTAGAAACAATGTGAAGCTACTGCTAGATAAAAGCATTACATATCACTTGGTTGCAACTGATTGGTGACCGTTTGAGTTAAATTAGATTACATGATAAGCAATGATAATGTGATAACCTTAAAAAAAAAAGGTCAAATTCACAGCTTCCTAGAACAAAAATATTTGTAATGCTGCCAAAAATGTTGCTAGTTTTCAGGTTTTTACAAAAGATTCTTCAGGCAAAATAGTTAATGTTTTTCATGGCTTTAACATTTTTGCCCGAGGAATGATTTTAACACATTTAAAAACTTGAAATTGACATTTTGATTAACCTAATAAAAGTATGACATCTATAGTGTTTTTAATTAGGCAAAAAGCCTAATTTTTATCATGTTTTATATCATGTTAACATCATTTTAACATGTTTTAAATAAATTAAGATTTATATCACTTAAGCTGTAGTTAATTTGCAATTTAGCATCAATTTTAATGTATGCAAATGACAGGAATATGTAAGCTGTTCTTACTTTTCAAATAAGATTTTCTACCAAAACCACCAGCTCACTACTAGAACCATGTGGAATCAGTGTAGCACACAAACCATCTAAAGCCCTTCATTTTAAGTAAACCAAAAACCCAGCAGTCCCAAGAGAAAAAGCAGCATTTTCACAAGATACAGTGTAATGACTGCAACAAGCACTACATAAGACAAACAGGCAATATATGGACAGATTTAACCATAGTTTCAATTGAGAAATCATGACCATCTTAGACCAAGCCAAATGCAAAAAACTTATTGCTATGGAATTTCTAAAAGTCTGGCACTTTAACAAATGAGCCATCAATAGACACAAACAATCTCTATAGACTATGCCAAAAAGGGAACAAAAAAAAACTTAAGCACCTCTCCACCAGCAATCAGCACCCAAATGAGCATAGATTAACTTCAAGATCAGACCAACAATCAAGAAAACAATATCCCAAACCAAGATCTGCACAAAAGCCAACAGTAAACAGCCCAAAAAACCTCTAAGGCCTCTCCCATCAGCACTGACAATTAGGGGCAAACCACTAGAATATAATCTGACAGCAAACCCCACTCACTAGCACTGATGATGTTACCTAGTTTGAAACAACCAAGCTTAGAGAGCACCAAGGAGCCCATTTAGAAAGTGACAGTCTTCTAAATCATTTTAAAGAATAATGGGGGTTTTTTTCTATTGTATTTTGTATTTTTCCAACTATCAACACTGTGTTCATTTAATATTCAGGCAGGAACCTTTTTTCCAGAACATCTAGAGCCTTTCTTTGCAACTAAAGTTATTAGCTGTCAGTTTAGTTCAGGCAAGACATTTAAGTATCTTTAATTAAAATTTTGAGGATCTGCCAGGGCCAACCCTACCATTAGGGAGATGATGTTTCCCTTAGGCAAGATGCTGAAGAGGGAATAGCTGTTTGTCCTGAATTCTAAACTATTTGACATTTGTTGAAACAATTTTTTGTTATTACAGGACTTCATTTAGGTCTCCTAAATCAGATAGAAAAAAGATGCCTCAGGTAGCAGCCCCCAACCTTTTGGGTGCCAGGGGCTGATTCTGCAGAGGGCGGTTTTTCTGTGGATCGGGAGGACATAGTTTCTCATGCTACCTGGATCCTGCACATGGATGGATGGGGCTTTGCTCGCTTGCGTGGCCTGGTTCCTGGCAGGCCACAGACCATGGGGATTGGAGACCCCCCCACCTAATATATAGATAATTGGCAGAAACATGTTTGCCTAAATTGTGTTTCCCCCATTGCTACTTCCTATTCTGTCCCTATGAAGATATGAAGACAAAGATGTTATCCTTCTGTACCCAGGACAGGACAAGTCAAAGAATGAGATCCCCCAAATTTCATTTCTCCCCCACTCACCAGCAGAAAATAGCCACCTATCACTCTTACTAATGTGGGGTGGGGCAAGTCTAGACAGATGCTTAGAATGGCAGGTTTCGCACTGTTAAATTACCAGGGTGGATGGGTACATGGGATGAAGCGGAAGATAGTACTTTCAATGCTTATGTTTCGTGTGACCTGTCTTCCATCAAGTTATTTCTGAACATGGTACGCAGCTTCTGACAGAGCACTAAACCCATGCCCACAAATGCCCTGAGAGATGACATAGAGAAGTAGTGTGAGGTAAAGAGAGAAATAACAATGGAATGACAGTGCTTGAAGAATGTGACCAAGGAAACTAGTTCTAATCTTGTGGCAGCACCCAGAAGTATCAGGTAGGAAGCCACAGAATACATGTAATAATACCAAAAGCAGAATGGAGCTGCTAATCTCTCTTTCTCCTTCTCTCTCTCCTCCTGCCCCACTCTCCCTCTCTCTCATACACACATTTGGCCAGACTGGTTTGTTGTTGTTGTTGTTGTTTTGAAGGAGCACAAAACCTCTGATGAACCTAATGGAGATAGAACTACGGTACCCAACTGGCAGAAGTAAGTTTAAATTACAAGGAGCACTAAACCCTTGCTTTTTTTTTAAAGGCCCATCAATTTCTCGGAATAGCTTAACACCCATGTTTATAAAGAGTTTACCCAAAAACCTGATAAAAACTCCAGTTACAAGCTCCAGTTATGAATTTTGCAAGTAGATGCCTCCTGGAAGTCAAGGATCTGGTCCCTCTAGCATCCCAAGACAAATGGCCATGAAGAGCAGATCCCAGGGTTTAAAAAAACGGTGACCATGCCAAAAGCAGTCTACAGGGGTGAACTAGGTAGATTCCAACTACGGTAACTATTTCAGCAACCATTATCACTTTATAGATTGTCAGACCATATACACAGCCAAAATTGTATGGGGAAAAAAGAAAAAAAATTACATTTAGAACAGCTCAAAGATACTCTTAAGTCATCTGAGCTATCATGAGGACCTGGAAGAAAAATGCAGTTGCAAGGCGTGCTGATAAGGGAGTGGGAAGTAACTTCCAATTAAACTATTTTATATGGAATAGCGAGAATGCCATATTTTCAGCAAAATATTTTGGGATAGGAAAGCCTATCAAGATTCTACAGAATAGCAAAATATATTAGGAATATGGTTACTCCAAAAGAGCTATAAATGAGCTGTACAAAATATGTTACCTCTAAAGCAGTGATGGAAAACCTTTTGGGCTCGACATGTCAAAAATTCAGAAAATGCCTAGCTTCATTCTTCATTCTCTGGCATGTCACAGCCCCTCCCGCAAATGAGCAGAAACAATTATTTAATTTTTTTAAATGTTAGGGTACATATGAGTCAAATCATGTAGTGATGTGTATTATACAAAAGAAGTCCAAAAATTACAAAAATGAAATACAAGTAGAGCAAAGACATTTTCCCAGTTGTGGTTTTGACAGTCGTACTTGGGTGTTGGTGAATGCTGGTGTGTCACCCAAAATGGCGTAGTGTGTCATCTTAGACACACGTATCATTGGGTTACCATCAGTGCTCCAAAATGAACACAAGCAATTATTTTAAAATCTAATCATTATTTTGTATTAGGTCGTTGATTTTCTCTTTCATTTGATCACTGGATTGTTATATAACTAATAAGCAGCGTGGCAGAAATGGAACTAAAGTAAGCAATTTATGTTCCAAAAAAACAACAGAAAAAAATAAGAATTTTAAAGAAGGAAAGGGTGCAATCTCATTAAGTATTTAATTTTTTTTTTTAATTAGAAAAGGAATCTCTGTAAGTAAGGAAACTTTCTCCAGAATGTCTTAGAATCCATATCACAAAAGCCACTTAAAAAAACGATATCTACAAAAATGTACATTAATGATAGCAACCTAAACCAAGCCCTCATTATATACCAAGACAAGTCTATGAAAACCTGTTTGGGGGAGTGGGGGTGGGAAACAACTTTCGTCGTCTTTGTAGTACGGCCAGGCTAATTACGATCGCCTCTACAGATCGAGACGGAGTTCGCCAACTTTAAACAAACGTCGCAACGGCGAAGTATCAAATGATTTAGCGCACAAAAACGGGGGGGAAACGACTGCAGTGCGTCAGAGACAAAAGCCAGCTCTTAGCCTCACTGCATAGCCATGTAGTCCGGACGGGAGGGAGGGGGCGTTGGAAAGGCAGCGAGGACAGACTTTTCCTGGCACTGTCCCCGCTGCATCTTCTTGCTCCCAGCGCCCCAGGGAAGTGCTCGGCTCCTGTCCTTCAAACGGCGCCACCCGGAGTTGCAGGCAGAACACAGCCCACCCACCGTTCCCACCTCCCCCTGCCCTCCATTGAAGGCCTTTCAACTTTATCTGTGGAGTCACCACAACAATGCCATATACTGAGAAAAACTCTTGGCGTCCGACACGGGCCGTCCCCCTCCTCCCCCCCCCGGCAGCTCGACGAGAGGTACGTCCCTCCTCACGTACACACACCCATGTCTGGAGAGTGGAAACAGTGCGCGCTGCCTTTTAGCCCCAGCGCTCGGCGTCCGAAAGAAGCCTTGGCTTTCCACTTGACCTCCCCAAAACTACGTTGCAGGGAACGCGCGTCCTTTCCTCTTGTGAAACCTTCCCTCTTGTCCCCAACGTACACGCGAGCTGTGGAGCGCAGCAACAAACGGGACAAACTATTTAAAAGTCATAGGAAGGACGTCTATGGAGATTCTCAGTCACCGGAAGGGCAGACGCCCAAATTACCCAACCTCTACCTTGGTTCCGTCCCTTGACGAAACGGCAGGGCAGGAGCCTAAGAGCGAGGGCTCCACGTCCCCAGTCAACCCCCTTCCACTCCACGGTTCCAACTAACGCCGGCTTTCCCGCGCCAAGGAAAACCCACGTAACCCGTGACGGTACCTTCAGGCGATCCTCCTGGAGGCGCGGGTCGTTCCAGGTGGTGGTGCGGCTGTTATGATCCACAAAGAAAGGCCAGCCGGTCTGAGGGTCTATCTTCACCTCCCAGCCCGGAGGCAAAGGCTCCCGTTCGCCGCCTCCGGCCTCCACCTGCATCCGCGTGGGAGACTGAGCAGCTGCGCTCATTGCTGCGCGCAAGAGAGAGGGAGGCGAAGCGCAAAAAGGCTTGGAAGGAGGAGGCAACGCGGGAAGAAATTGCCAGCCGCCGCTTAGGTCATCTGCTGGAGTTAAGCGAGGCAGCTCTCGCCGGCCGGGCACCTTTATCCAGAGGGAGGAGACATAGAAGGGGGTGGAAGTATCTGGAAATAGCAGCTCCGCGCCAAAGAGGAGGGGAAGGTGGAGGAGTAGGAAACGGAGGAGGAGAGACGCGGGGCAGCTGCCTGGCTGGAAACTTCTGGGCGCCTCCAGCGCCTTTGGATAGCCGGGGCGGGAGCTCCTCGTTTGAGTCACTCTTCCTCGCCGTCATTATTCAGCAGTATATCGGTTAGGACCTTCGCTCCGCCTGCTGGGCGGCGAGTTGAAAATCGTCCTCATTCTGAAATCTTGCGTTACCTTAAGTGAGCTGTTTCTGAAATTCAAGGTGGGTTTCTCTACCCTGAGCTCGCATTTGTCGCTTATCCCTTTTGGAAGAGGCATCTGCACTTTCTTGGTTTTTTTTCTTTGAAAACGTTTTGCTTCTCTTTCAAGAATCTTCTTCGGTTCGGTTCAGTTCAGTTCTTCATACCAGAAGAAACTTCTTGGTAGAGAAGCAAAACGTTTTCAAAGAAAACAATCAAGAAAGTTAAGCTGCCTTTTGGAAAAGCACCTTTGGGACAACTGTGACCTGGATGATTGAGGATCTCCATAGACATTTGTCTCTTACCTTTCTTAAGAGGCCTACTGGCCTAGAAGAACAAGGGAATCTGCCTCCTTACTACTGGCTTTTTGAAAATAGTTTAAAATAGCTCAGAAGACTAAACCTCTGGTCTTGATGACCGACCCAGATTGGAACCTGCAAATAGTTTATATTACAGTTATGGCCTGGCAGCATAGCTGCCCATGTGAAAAGATGAAGTAACTTGCAACAAGTGTTTCAGAATAATGGCTGCTGCTTAGATTAGAAATGCTGCAACCTAAAAACATTTTCATTGGATTAAACTGAAATACTGGTATCCAGTTTCACAGATCTTCATTTTTATCAGTGGCACTTGCACTGTGCAAAGTTCTGTACAGACTTTTTATCGAAACAGTATATAGTGTTACCAACCCATACCAGTCCTGTATTTTACGTGCCTACCGAGCAAAGCTACATTTCTGCCCTTATATTGCAAAAAGGAATAATAAATGCATGTCACAGACTATATTGCCTTGCTCAGATTTTGGGCAAGAAGCCACTATGACTCTGACTCAACAAAACAGCTGCAGTAGCATTAGGAAAGGCCTTGCCTTAATGAAAAGGAAAATTTGCTTTCTTCTCTAGACAAAGTATTGCATCCTCCCTATCCCAAAATAATCAGAGAATGCTGACATCATAAATCTAACTAATACTTTCCCACTATAACTACATGTTATAATATTGTCAGGCCTTTTAGTGAATGGAACAGTTCCTTTTCCATCTTCCCTTACTATACCAATTAGAAAATGGAGTAGCTCCTCTGAATGCAAGGGGCCATCACTCTTCATAACTTACCCAGCATGTGAACTCCTAAATTTAGGTGTAGAATAGATAACTGGTGGGTGTTTTGTTTGGAGCTGGTATTTTCATATGACGTGTCCTTACTGTGTTCATGTCATTCCCAGCCGACTAGGGAGGCAGTTTAAAGATTTCTTGATCTGTTTCAGTTTGAAGTTATTCTGGCTGTCACACATTCCCTTGCTGTCTTGTGTTGTACTGGTAGTCCTCGACTTACAACAGTTTGCTTAGTGGTCAAAGTTACAACAGCACTGAAAAAAGCGATTTATGAACATTTTTTACACAGCCATTGGCATCTGTAGGGTCATGTGATCAAAATTCAGATGGTTTGCAACTGGTTCATATTTATGACAGTTGTGGTGTCCCAAGGTCAGGTGATCCCCTTTTGCGACCTTCTGACCAGCAAAGTCAATGGGGAAACCAGATTCACTTAACAACCAAGTTAGTAACTTATCAACTGTGGTGATTCGCTTAAAAAATAAGGCAAGACAGGTCATAAAATGGGCAAAACTCACTTAAATGTCTCACTTAACAACAAAAATTTTGGGCTCAATTGAGGTCGTACATTGAGGACCAACTGTATCTCTTTTTCTGAACTTCTTGCTCCGTGATGCTCCCATCACTTTTTGTCTCTCGTTCTCCTCTTTTGTCTCCCTCTTGCCCACGTCACCTCCATTTTCCTCTTCTTTGCCTGCATTACTATCAGCTATGCTATTTTTGGACATGGATTCAGTGTTCCTGAAAAGAGTGTTAGAGTGCCTGTTCAGAAATTACCCAACTCGGAGGTCACAGGCAAGAAGGGCCTTGCTCAGGGCAATGTTCCTTAGTAAAACCCTATTCTATATCTCTTATCTCTGTTAGGCTACTTTTGAATACAGGTCCTTTTGTCAAACCCCCCACCCCCGCACTAAATTCACCTCCAATCCTAGCCCAGTTGAGAGGTCACAATTGCGGATAATACAAGAGAAAGTTCTTTCCCCAATTCTGTGCTCTTTTTTCCTTTATATCATCACTTGTTCTCGTTCTCCCTCCCTCCCTCCCTCCCTCCCTCCCTCCC
>JANHGC010002339.1:69119-85142 GCA_027560395.1 Boaedon fuliginosus | reverse complement strand
GAGTGATCAAGGGGGTACCTCGGTGCACTCGTATAACACCGATCCTCTGCGAGCTGCATTGGTTGCCAGTGGTCTTCTGGGTGCAATTCAAGATGCTAGTAACAACTTATAAAGACCTACATGGCTTAGGAGCGGGATACCTTCAAGACCACCTCCTGCTACTGTATGCCTCCCAGCGCCCAGTGAGGTCCTACAGAGTTGGCCTGTTGCTGGTCCTGTCAGCTAAACAATGCCGGCTGGTGGGTGCCCGTGCTAAGGCCTTCTCTGTGGCGGTGCCAACCCTCTGGAACCAACTCCCAGTTGAGATCAGGACCACTCCTACCTTGCTGGCCTTCCGTAAAGCCGTTAAGACCTGGCTGGGGCGAAAGGCCTGGAATTAATGTACCCTCCCCCTTGGTTGATAATTGACTGTGTGACTGCTTAGTATAGTTTTAATTTGTTATCACTGTATTTTTATTGTAAGCCGCCTCAAGTTCCCCTTGACCCGGGAGATGAGGCGGGGTATAAATCCAAATAAATAAATAAATAAATAAATAACTGGGTAAAACATAAAATTTGTGCCAGTAATTAATTTAACTAACTAAACTACTCATGGATGTTGGGCTGCGTACAGGCAAAATGGGCCCGGCCAAAGCGCAGCACTACATTACGAGTATATTCAGACGTGCAAGATTCATGTCTGGCCTTCAAGGTAGACCAGACTAGAAAACCAAAGTTGTGAATGGTAATTCTATTTTTATTATAAGGCTACACTAACGAACTTGAAAGTCTGAATATGCTTTCCTCCTCCGTCCCTTTATCTTCATGAGAGCTAGGGAGAGTACAGTCTGAAATGCTTTCCCAAATTACATTTCTGCCTGGACTCAGATTTCTTTTGTCTTAATTGCAGCTCTTTCTCAAGTTATTCCTTTTTCCCATTACAGTCTGACCTCTCCACCCAGATCCTAATAGCTTCAAGACATCAGGCATACCCCTATTCAATCTGGAGTGGTGCTATAAAACTGAGTATCTGCAGGCTCTTTCTGCTGACTGCCGGCTGTCTGCAATTTGGCAGTTCGAATTTCACCAGGCACAAGGTTGACCTTGACCAAGGTGCAGTCAGAGCTGGTTTCACCTAGGTCGTGCCGACATGGCGCTCCTAATAAACAACTGGATTTTTCTTGCTGAATGGCTTGAGACTCTTAATTTTATTAGGGCATTGGTCGGAACACTCACATCAAGCCAGGTCTCCCAAAACTAACCAAAAACAACTGGGATTTCTGAGCCCCGGACTCTCCGCTTGCTCTCCAATACCTGGGGTGCATGGCGAGAAACTCAGGCCACTATGGCAGAGGGTGGAATCTCCGAAGAAAGCCTGCTCCTGGCAACCCAGAAGGAGGCAGATCCTACTCCCATCCAGGGAACTCCAGGAACCAGCAGCCCAGCCGGAACCCAAGTGCAGCTGTCTCTGACCATGGAAACCAAGACATTTGGGATTCCTGCCTCAGCGACTGAAGCAGAAAGGAACAAGTATTGGTGAGAAAAAATCCCCAAAGCAGCCGAGGCCGAATTCCCCCACCCTAGCTCCCATCGTTTGGGGCAGCCCATAAGCCACCTAGGAAGATTGGAGTGGATGAAGGAGTGGGAACAGGTCAGACCCCCAAAATCCTTACTTGGGACCTTAGGTGAAACCTTGGAGCAATTGAAGTAGGAATTTGACTGAGCCATCCTTCGAGATGAGGGGCAGTCATGCCACCTAAAAGAAAGCGGGAAAGAGATGGGGGGTGCAACCAAACTCCTGGACAGGAGTAGAAGCCAAATCCAATCCGCTAAGCTCCAATTAGCCAGCCCTGAGTTTCAGCTGGAGCTGACCACAGAGCAACCCCGGGGTGCCCACGCACAACTACCTACCCTCAAATGTTCAGTTTTATTAGACTTATACCCCAACAAGGAAAACACAAGGTGGCAATGTGGCAGATAAGAATGCAGCCCTCCCCTCCTCCACTTACCAGAAGGAAACTGAGCCTGAGGCTGCCACCAGTGGCTCCCCTGCACCACAAGCTACCCACCCAAGGAGGGGGGGCAGACCCATCTCCACGAGCTAGAGCCAATGGAGACTGCAGAGTGCACCAAGTGCAGGCAGATGGGGCCCAACAAGACGGAGTGGCAGTGTTGAACGAGCCATCCAGATTCAGGGGGAAGTTCAATGGGGACCCAGATCAGTTTACTCTTATTCCTTGATTCCATGGGAGTCCATTTAGATAGCTATGGACTCCTCTACCCATTGCATAGAGCCATGGTAAACACCATTGCCATGGGATTAGAGGGAGAAGCCAATGGATGGCTAGCAGCCCTCCATAGGATGACAGCCTGCCCCCCCCCAGCTGCAGGATGTCAACGAATTCCTGCAAGAGCTGGAAACCAGATTTGAGGAAGTAGAAGAAGATCAATATACAGAGGATGAGTTTCGGAATTTAAAGCAGTGAGGGTGGCCAATTAAAGAATACATCTGTGAGTTTAGAAAAGTCAGGGGAAAACTACCACCCTAGCCGGAGAAGCCACTAGTCTGTTTTTTCAGAGAAAGCCTAGACAAGCAAATTAGCCCAGCCACCGTCTATCAGGACATTCCCAACCAACTCTCTGACTGGATTTGAGTAGCCATAAAGACTGACTGCAGTTTACGCATGACATGCAAAAGCAGTCCCAAAGAGAGCAGACAACCAGATCGGAGACCACCTGGCCGACAGGATGCCACAGCAACGCAACCGGCCCCAAGACCAACCCTCTCCCAAGCCAGTTGAAATTCTATATATGCAGAAGGATAGGCCACTTTGCATCAGCTTGTGCAACTCCAGCTCTGAAACCCAAGCCAGAGCCACCACTTAGAACACATCGGAGCAAGGGCTCAGGCGTGCCGCCAACAAGTCCCGAAAAGCCCTCCAGGCTGTAGAGGTCCCTTCCTACCCAGATGAAGGGAGGGGAACTCCAGCTGATGACGGCCAATCACGGAACCCTATGACAGTGAGGATGAGGGAGAAAACAACCCAATGGTTGCCTTCAGGAAGTGAGGAAAGCCGAATGTCAACTCGCGAAGCTTTCCTGACCTACTCCCGAGTTGCTATAGGTAGGGAGGGGAATTGCGCCTTGCAGCTGCACCAAGGAATTCACACCTCAGTCAAAACAAGACATTTGTTGCAGAGGGAGTGACTTCTGTGACCTGCGAAATTGCTTCGTTGGGGAATGTGACTGGTGACACACTCTGAGGGAGGGAGAAACAGGGTCAGAGGCAAGGCGCAAATTGGGTGAAGTCGGAGCAGGCTTCACCTAGGTCCTGCTGACATGACACTCCTAATAAACTGGATTTTTCTTGCTGAATTGGCTTGAGACTCTTTTTATTAGGGCATTGGTCGGAACCCTGACATGGTATATAAGTCTAAGTACTATTGCTATCTTCCACAATGTATGATACCTCATTGTAAGTCAGGATAGAGCCTCTCCTAGTAGTTTCATGTAGATGTTAATCAGGATGAGGAAAAGATCCAAACCCCACACAGTCTATAATGAAGTGTACAAAGGCCATTGCAACCACTGACTAGATCTTTCTCTCTAGATATCCTGCCCATGAACCATGTGTATGCTGCATATTTTATTTATAGTCAGATGAAATTTTAAAATGATAATATAAAAATGCATATAGAATAAGTAAAATAAGTTAATGAGACACAAAATTAAATAATGGATGTGCAAAATAATAAAAAGTGATAATAAGGCAGTAACTGGGATTAGAATGGTACCGTTTTGGATCCCTAAAGTATGGTAACATCACCTTCAAATCTACTTCTGGAAGTTCATCACTCTTCCCCAGTACTTAAAGGACTGCCTTTGAATTAGACGGGGTAAACCAGGGTCCCTGAACCTTGATCTGTGGATCACTACTGATCCATGACCTGCTGGAAATCGAGCCATGCAAGCGGTGGGGCAGCGCACAAAGCTCCATATGTGCACCCCCTCCCCCCCACCGCTGCCACCACCCACTCCTTCCACCGCTGGTCCCCAGAGCCAGAAAGGTTGGAAACGGCTGGTGTAGAGGAATTTTGATTAACTAGCACCAAAACATCATGTGTTTCACAGCTACAACATAGTTTTCTTCCCAATGGTACAAAAGTGTTTTCCCTTTTTCCAAATTTGAAGTTGAAGGCTTTCTTCTGGGTAAATCGGGTTCTTTCAATACTGTAGACCCCTGCCAACACTCACCCTGTAGTGAAGTACCATTAATTTCATCCCTTTTAATCAAACAATGGTATCCTTGGCAGGAGCTCCTTTACCTGATAGTATTGTTTTCAGGGCCACTGGAATTATTAAGCCTTTTCATTATGTCAAAGTAGTAACCCCTTGGCCCAGTAATCCCTTGGCGCAGGAGCCACATAGTCAAATAGTTATGAATAAATGTACTCAGTGATATTAAAACAATTTACACAAATAACATATTTCTTTTAAATAACAATCATTGTTCCTTCACTAAAACAAAATCATAAACTTTCTCAAACAAATGACACTAGAATCTCAACATTCTTTCTTGCTAAATGGTGTTGTGTATTCCATATTCGCTGGTTTTTACAAAGCATTGTATCAATTTGGTCTACTACGGAACTAAGATTTATGAATTGTTACTAACTTAAGTTGCTTTTAATAGATAACAGCTCATTGCCTGATGAGACCTGGAGATTAGAATACGTAGTTACTTAATACCTTTATAGTTTGCTTCCACTCTGGAACTCAAGACAATATTTGTGGGCTTTCTAGAAGGTTACCTCACCCCATTCCTGCCAAATACTTTTCAGATTCAAGCGATGTAGTTATCTCACAAAAAGGTAAGTATGCTCTAATACAAACCAACTCTAACTGTGATCCTAACTGTTCTTTTGGTGAAATTGAACTCTGTATTACTAGTATAGCTCAGTCTATGAACGATATTTAATCATTTAATAAAATAAAACATTCAGTCACTTCAAGTCAAAATTTTGTAATATATATAAATAACCATAACATAGAAGTACATCCACAATAAGCAAACATAAACCATAAAAACATCTACCAACTGCCCAATTAAATAATATAACCCTCACTTGCTTACAAAATTCTAGCAGTAAAGGTGCAAGGCTTGGTGAGGCAAGTGCAAGGGGCAAAACTTAAGATCTGCTGAACAGATTGGCTTGTAGAAATGATTGTAGGCAAAAGAAATAATTTAGACAAGAGCTAGAATGCGTTAGAATGCCCCTGTCTTTTTTCCCATCCGTTCAAAATCCTGAGACAAATCCATATACCTATTTGCTTTTACATTTATCCCAACAGTGCCATGACAGATCCCCAACTAGAAGACACGGGAAAGTAAAAATGCCTTCAGTGTTCTTCTAATGCAGGGCTGTCAAACTAGCGGTCCACAGGCCAGATATGTCACACGCAGGCCACACCTACCCCTGCTCTGCAAAGGGGAAAAAGTTACAAAACGTCACATGATGGCAACGTGACACCGTGAGTTTGACACCTGTGCTCTATTGTAATATGTGCCATCTGTCAGCAGTGCCCCTCTGGATTCTATACAGGATAGATAGGCCAAACTTTGACCAAGATAATGGGGATAAGCTTAACATCAAGACTCAAGGACAAAGTAATATCAGACTTTTTAATCTCTAATCTTTAATATTTGATTACTCAGATCTCAAAGTTGCTCTTTTGGAACAAAGAACCTACATCAGACTTGTTAGAACAAGAGACTGCCAAAATCACAGATATTGAACGGCATGAGGGTACCTCAGAAGACTGTAATTGCTAATTGAGGAGATAGTTCTAATTTGCCTCATTTGTAATCTGCATAACTGCCTTTTCTTCCCCACTTTGCCTGATCTCTGTTTAAATTGTAACCACTGATGAAGTCAGCTTCAGTTCACAAAAGTTTAGGCCATTTAATAAAATTTGATACTCTGAAAAGATACTATTATATTCCTTTTATAAATGCATTACAGTAAGATGAGCACACACACACCCAGTAGATTCTATACTAACTTTTAAACACTTAATATGCAGTTATTATAGCTGTTGAAATATAAACAACCACAAAAGCAACTCCTTATTCTGGCAACACTTGTCAGAATATTTCAGAGGTCTCTCTTTTGTAACTCTATCCACCAAAAGAGCTGACTATATTTTTAGCTCGTCTTAGGCAAAGATACTGTCAGGAAAAACCAGTGGAAGAGAAACAATACAATCCACAACTCTGATATGGTCACCTTCCACAGCTTTTAAAGTAGGATTTTATCAGCCAGAATACTTGGTTATCTGCCATAAATTTATTTATTTATTTATTATTTATTTCCAAAGTTAAAATCCAAAATCCAAAAAGAAAATAAAAGAACCAACGACAAAAAAATGTGTATGAAACAAAATATCAAACATAAAAACATGTCCCCCGTGGGTTGAATAGTGATATATTTCAACAAATTTTTTTACCTCTTGCAAACAAGTCCACAATTTATACATTTCTACATTTAAATTGACTACATTACTATATAACATTAAAAATATGAAAAATATGAAAATCTATTATCAATCAACCAATTTGACCTATCATTTAGTTACTGTAAAAAAAAGGAGCCAGTAATCCCAACAACAATGCTAAGCTTCAGAGCCCTCTGTTAGTGATCTATTATCTTATTTAACTCACAGGAAGTCTACAAATGGCTTCTAATCTCCCATAAACCTACTGCAACCGTTATCTCTGATCAGTCTATGGTTAAATACCATTGATTGATACTTAACAGTAAAAATAACTTCTTCCACTGACTGTCTTTATTTTTCTTTAAAATTATAACTGATCTTTCCAAACAACTGCATCTCACTCCTCAAAATTACAAGTCTACATTGAGAATATCTCTGCAGCACTTGTTCAATAGATTGGCCTACAAATTAAGACCTCAATATCTCTTAACAATTGTCTTTTGGTTGCATATCTATATCTATAAAAAAAAAGTGGGGTCCGGACTTTGTTTTGTATCTGCTTTATACAAACTTTCAGTCCTGCACCAATCTACCTCAAACTTGGCAGATATATAGCAAAGCATAGTAAGATCAGCACTGTCGGGGTCACCAAAGGGTAGGGGGCCTTTTTGCCCCCTTTTTGGGGGGGCAAACAGGATACTCTTAACGAACAAGCAGCAACTCTCTACTGAGCGTGTGCAGTTTTCAAACTGGTTGAGGCACCATATTTAAACTGAGGTGTCATGTTTTATACATATAAATTCCAGATTTGCCCCAGCGGCAATGAGCCCAAGACTCATGGAGCAGCCCACCCCGCCAAGTAAAGTCACCTACAATGTTGGAGGGGGCATGGGGGCTTAAGAAGGCCCTCAAATGGCTGCGGCCCAGTGCCCCTGTCAAGCCCTGGCTGCCTTTCCTCAGCTGGCCTTTCCCCAGAGACGGTCTTGTCGGAGCAGAGATGTGGGCCAGGGGGTGCCAGGGGGTTAAGAAAGCCTGCAAACAGCTGCAGCCCAATGCCCCTGTCAAGCCCTGGCTGCCTTTCCTCAGAGCCGGCCTGGCCTTGCCTCAGAGACCAGCATGGGCAGAGCAGAGATGTGAGAGGGGGTGCCAGGGCTTTAGAAGGCTTGCAAACGGGACTTCTGGTTTGACTTCTTGTGTCTCTGGTTGTGAAACATGTGAGCTCTGTGGTTTCGCCCCAGGCCTGCCGGGCCCCTAGAGGGGCCTAAGACTCCCTGGAGGGGAGACGAAGTGAAGGAGCGCATCCCCTCCCCACTCAGCGTAAGCTCCGCAGCCGAGGATCGACCAGGACGGCACATAAAATGGTGGCCATCTAGCAGGAACCATTCCGGAAAAAGAGAGTGCTGAAGGATCCAGGTGGAGTCAATCTGGATGAGGCAAGACGTTAAAATGCCGGAAACCCCAAATTAAATCTTATGAATACAAGTTGCGAGGAGTGAGTCAGCGGCGACTTTTAAGGGAGGCAATGCGAAAAAGTGAAAGTTACTGTTCCGGTCACCCCCCTCTCTAGCCTAAGGGATTTGCGGGAGATTCCTAAAAAGCTATTTAAAAACTATATAACAACGAATAACGATATTGAAATGGGCAATAGATTTGGACTAAAATTATATATAAACTCCAACTGTACTTTTAAAACTTTTAAAATGAAAAAGCAGCGTGGGTGGAATTTGCATTGATACAAGAGCACTGTGTTTCGGTTTTAAACAGTGTAAATAAAATGCGTATAATGGCAGCTGATTTTAAAAAGCTGACCTCTCAAACAATGCAAGAGTTTAAGAGATTGGAGACTGCAGACAGACAAGTAGAAAAAAATGGAGCAATTAACAATGTGCGGAGGCGACGAGAGAGAGGTGGGAGGAGAGCGGAGTACTGGGAAAGGTGCTGAGAAAATGACGGAGAACAAAGGTGGTGAGAAAGGAGACATTCGGCAGTACTTCTTCCGTAAAAAAAAGGAACTTGGACGAGCTGGAGCCAAGAAACAACAGGAAAGGAGATAAATGGTACCCACACTGGAGCAAAGGAAAAAAACAACAAAGGAGTAAGGAAAACATCAAAGAGACTGGGAAATGACAACAAAGAAAATAGACAGGATTGGAGTCGGAATAGTGAACAGAAAAGCAAGAGGGGAGGGAAAGAGGAACAGACTTTTTAAAGAAGAGGAGAGATGAAGGTTAAATTTTTTTTAAGATAAATCGACTATGCATTATTTATTTATTTATTTATTTATTTATTTATTTATTTATTTATTTATTGGATTTATACCCCGCCTCTCTTCACCCGAAAGGGGAACTCGAGGCGGCAGTATTATTTGGGTTTCCTGATTATACAGATGTATATTATGTATTAGATATTTATGGATCTTGAATATTTTTAAATGAAGAAATGAGATTTTAATGGAAATATGATATAAATACTAAAAAATTTAAAGGGGGTCTAAAAAGACCCTTAGAATCCACAGAATTAAATGAAATAAAATTAGAGATTGACTTAACAAAGGAATCCAAATGTATACTTAACTATAAATATAGGGGAACTAAGAATTTTTTTGGGGGGAAACTAAAATGAAGATATATGTGTAACATGCGAGAAATAACTATGAATAGATTTTTAATATTTTACTCTATGTGATACTTATCTATGCTTTTTATTTTTGTTTTTTGTTTTTTCTCTTGATATGAAATGTAATAATTAAATATAAGGAAAATGTATGGAATAATAACAGAAATTTGAATGTAACCCAGATAATAATACTTGGATCAAAGAAATGTTGTTTTTAAATCTTTAAACTGGAAAATTAAATAAAAATTATATTCCCCCCCCAAAAAAGAAGGCTTGCAAATGGCTGTGACCCAGTGCCCCTGTCAAGCCCCGGCTGCTTTTCCTCAGAGCCAGCCTGGCCTTGCCTCAGAGATGTGGGACCGGGCGCCAAGGGGTTAAGAAGGCCCACAAACAGCTGTGGCCCAGTGTCCCTGTCAAGCCCTGGCTGCCTTTCCTCAGAGCCGGCCCACAAATGCTGTGTCACAAATATACTTCTTTAAAAAAATTTAAAAAAACCAAGCAAGGCCAGATAATTGGCTAATAGTAAGTATATTCTGCAAAGTCCATCTGCTTTCCTAAGAAGGTCCAGTTCATCACTCATCCATTCATATCTGTTATAACTGAATCTTTTGAGTTACTGTAATGCCCCCTTCACCTTCCTCTAGCAAGCCTCCAATTATCAAACCTGCTTCTTTTTCAAATCTGTTAACAACAAATTAGTTTTTGTCCCACCTGGTTGTGCATCTGATTTAACTGCTGTTACCTGTGTCTGGATGTCTTCTTTAGATTGATTTAAGATTGTTATTAATTCATCAAACCTTTTGTCTAATTTTTCATTTAGAAATTGTAAGTTGAAGTTCAGTGTGCCCTCTTCTGGAATACCCTCTGCCATAAACTATTTTTCTAAGCATAGGTAGCAAAGCTTAACAAAAGGAGGCTTACGCCATAGATTACTGGGAAAGTTATGGGTCAACTGACTAATAACAGCCTTTACAACCTAGAAACGCTTAGCTTTGTTTTGTTTGTTAAGGGAAAAAAATAAGATGATGAAAAATTATTTCATCAATTAAAGGAGTCATATTTCTATATAAGAAAATCATTATTTATTGTAGATTCAGCCATTACTGTGAAGCAGTTCTACCAAACTTAATGGTTAATGATACAGTAAATGGTTTTCTTTCTCTCAGATGAGAAAATAACTTATCCTTCCACTTAAGCCTTTGTTCCAGAATTTTTTTTCTCAATTTCAAGGTCTATGGTAGTTTATTCAGTGATAGTCATGCTGTATATCATACCTAAGGTTTAGCATCAAATCACAAAACAAAATAAAAGGGAAAACCTTGATTTATGAAGTTTTATCCACATGAATGCTTATTGCATGTTTCATATGCCTAATTAATTTCATTTTTATTCTGATTTGGTAAATAAAGATAGAAAAAAATTCATTGAAATTGTGTCCCTTTGGTAGATTGGTCATCAGTAATTTGCTAAAATGAATGCCTGCAAAGGGCTGGAAACAGGAAGCTATCATATTTGCGTACAGGAAGGAAAGTTTTCCCTTTCTTCCCACCCCGTAAATTAACTGTGAATAAGGGAAAGATTTATTTTACATGCACTGATGAGAACAAAAGCTGTGCAAAGACTTGATAGAAGAGTCAAATGACAGCAAAGTCATGGCTGAAAATCTA
The DNA here is from genome assembly GCA_027560395.1 of Boaedon fuliginosus. Lineage (NCBI taxonomy): Eukaryota > Metazoa > Chordata > Lepidosauria > Squamata > Lamprophiidae > Boaedon > Boaedon fuliginosus. The sequence continues at coordinate 74,385 of JANHGC010002339.1, read as the reverse complement.
CCATGTCTATGAAGATGAGAGACTAATTGCTTTTGTTTGATGAATTTAATCCTTTCTTACAGGATTAAATGAAACAGGATTTCTCTTTCAATTTGTTCCCAATTTGGTTATATTTTTTCCTTACCCCAAACTCCATCCAAATTTGTTTTTCCCATTCTCTTACCTTTACAAATTTTCTTTTACCCTATTTCCATCCTGTTTTTCTTTCATTCACTAGTGTTATTTGTGCTGGAATGAAAAAAGTACCATGTATTGTATGTATGTAGTATGAGACTTATCAATAGTTGATATATGCAGATAGAAAAACAATTATATAAATTATGTGCCTTATTTTACAATTTTAATTGATAGTTAATATAAATATTACTTCCATCCCTGGCCACAGATGTAAACATTTTTTCCCAGCTTGTTTTTTTTTTAAACCAGCAAATTTAGAGACAATTAAAATATATATTTAATAGCCATGTTTACACTTTTCCCCAGCTAAGTTTATTCTCTGATATTTTAAAAACATTCAGTGCCTAGTCAAGAATGCTGTAGAACCACTCTATATAAAAAATCAGCAAAAGAGAAGTCCATAAGCAAATTAGTCACTAAATCCTTTTTCCTTTGCTGGTGAAAATAGCAGCTTCTCCAAGTGCAGAAATATATCTTGCATTTCATTTAAGAGATAATTCTTTTCTTTCCCCCTTACACACAGGACAGAGTACTGATACTCAAAATATTCAGATTACAAATTAATATTAAAAATTCTGAAATAAGAAAAAATGTGTGCACCTTGTTTTCTTGTATTTATTATTCTACATTTTAAAAATTTGAGTTATTTTACTCTTTTCAAAATTTTGAAACATTTCTAAATTTTGATACCAAATTAAAGATTGAAAATAAAATAGCATATACTGATTTGTTTCTTTTTCTCCTGAGTATTTTTGGAGTGTGGCTTCTAGAAATTATACATTTATGGAGGAGGTGGGTGCACAAAGACACACATATACACACAAACCGCAAATACACTGTATAAACACATCCATAACCCAGACTTACTAATGAGAATTTCTATGCTTGGTTTTTAACTGGAGTTAAGAAATAGAAGAATCTGTATACTATTCAAGACTTTTCTACATCTATTCTTCTTTTGGTATGGAGGGTCTTAAATTCAGGATCATCTTACTTTCAGATATATATACAGTAATACTAGATAGGTAGGAGACAGATACTTGGAAGAAAAAAATGAAACAACAAATGAAACAACAACATGAAACAGAAAACAACAAGGGAGAATAAAACAACATTAGGAAAGTACTGAAATACATGACTCAAGGCTTGAAGAGAGGAACAGCTGTATGTTTCTGGCAGTAAGAGCTGGAAAGAAGTAGGATACTTGGCAGGCAGGACAGACGATGCCAGGCTTATGAAGGAAACCAAGCAATGGCTCTCTGGAAGCAGGTTACAGGCTGGTTGAAGAAGCGGAATGCAAAGCATTCGGTTGAGAAACAAATGCTCAGGAGAAAAGCATAGGCATAAGCAGTACTACTGGAAAGTAAGAAACAGCTAAGGAAGGACATTTCTGAAGTTTGATTATCCATGGAAGTAGCAATATATTAAATCAATGTATTGAAATGACTAAATTATCCAAAGTTTTATCAGTAGTGTTGTAGTATTTATCATAGTAACAGAACCTGCATTTGTGTTGTGATATTTGTAGAAGACGTTATTTGTCAATCCCATATGCACAACGAATATGATTTCTTTGCTGCTTTGGCAGCAAATGGATGATGGTGTGGATAGATCTTTGCTCTGAATTGACATGCTCAGTATCATAGAATGACTCAGATCAGGGCTGTCAAACTGCCGGCCCATAGGCCGGATGCGTCACGCACTGGCCACACCCATGACTGGTTTAGCGAAGGGGAAAAAGGTCTCGATACATCATGTGACACCGCTGTGACGATGAGTTTGACACCCGACTCAGATTTTTTTTAAAAAAACAGCATTCTCCTGAGGATCCAAGGATGGGCCTGGTGACATCACTTGGTCTCCGCCCACTGCTGAGGCAAGTCAGAACTTTGCAGGGGTGGAGCTCCCTTCCTGCCCAGTTCTTACTTGCCTCAGTAGAGTGCGGTCAGAAAAAATCCTTTTTTTCTTCAAAAAAAGAAAAACAAAAAAAGAAAGTAGGAGGAAAATAAATTTTAAAAGGGTCTGCATGCTGCCACTTGCCTCCCGATGATCAGCTGTAGAGTGGGTTGGTGGGAATCGTCATCTTTCAACTTCGCCGGGGTACAGGCCTCAGAAAAGGTGCGTGGTGCCATGGGACAGGGTTTTCAGCGCGAAGGGCTTCCCTGTTTTTTTTTTCGCCCTGGAAGAGGAGACCGGTGGAGAGTTGGCACCCGGGAAGTGGCGGGAAGCTGTTTTGGGTGCTAGCAGAGGCGACAGTGTGATTTAAAAGAGGCGGCAGATGCCAGTGGCCAATTTGAACAGCTGCATGCAGAATGGCCAGGAGGCACGTGGCGGCCGCCATTTTAAATGGACAGAGGCCTCGGGCTGCCAAGTCATTATGCAGCCCGAGGGCCTTCTAGATGGCAATCGGGACCGGACTGGGATGCCCCAGGAGGTCCGGATTTTTCCAACCCCTACAACGCTGGAGGTTTCAACTGTGAGTGGGGCCCAAGGCAGGCAGGCAGGCCCAGCCTTCTTGCTCTCTGGCCCTTAATGAAGGGGGGTGGGATTGCTCAAACCCTTGAAGTGAGAAGCCAGGGGTTTGGCTTGATCCCGCAGGGGTCAACAACACAAAGGCAAGCCACCCTGTACTATTAACAAGCTAAGCATGTGCAACAAGGAAACATAATGGTATCATAGAACAGGTTTTCTTTGGTATAAAGTGTGTGATAGAGGCCTTCCATATACCCTTCCCCCCCAAAAAGGATGCCTATGCTCAATTTGAAGCCATTGTTTTTTCAGGATCATGGATAGCCAGGAGCTGCAGGTTCCGGGGACTCCTCTACCCTCGACACGGGAAGAACTGGCCGTCATGATGCAGACGATGATCCAGGCAGATATCATGGTGGCCCTAAGCAAGTTCTAAGAGGAGCCTCCTCGAAAAAGGGCCAGAAGGGAACCTGAAGGCCAGTATCCTTCCCCAGGGTCCCCGCAGGGCTCTAGGAGGTCTGTATCCTTGGAACACCAGTCCCATTGGGACCCCTCAGAGGATGAGCAGGAGGGCCTCAGAGAGCCAGGTCAGATCGACTTGGAGGCCTCTACCCTGGATGGGGACTCTTCTGAGGTAGAAGAAGGGGAGAAGGAAGCCCCGCAAAGGTGATCTATATGCCTTTTCATTCCTGAGGCCTTCCCAAAGGTCCATAATTTAATTTAATTTATTGGATTTATACCCCGCCTCACTTCCCCAGTCAAACTATCATCTCTACTCTGAGCCTGAAGGAACCTGAGGAGATACCGGTGCCTTCTACCTCTAATGTGGAATTTGATCTGGACTCGGTCCTGCCCACTATCCGGGAGAGTCCAGCCTACTTCAAGTTGCCCACCGCCTTCATGGATATGGTCATGAAGGAGTGGGCCTTCCTGGAGTCTTCTAAGGACACCAGAATTAGGGCCACCAAGTTTTATAGGCTTTCGGAGCACCAGGCCAGCCTGCTGAAAAGCCCGGTGGTTGATGCCCCGGTAGCCTCCCTGGGGGCCCCAGCAAGCCTCCTTCTTGACACGGAGGGCTTTCCAAAAGACCCCATGACAAAGGGAAGAAGATGTCTTCTAGGAAGCCATTTGAAGCCTCCTCCACAGCCCTTAAGGCCTTGGCTGTGGCCTCTTTAGCCAATAGGGCCACTGCTTTGTGGTGCCAATGCTTGATTGACAAGGGCAAGATTCCTAAATCTGCCCTAGCCGAGTTACGTACCATGGCGTCAATGATGGCCTTTGCAGCGGATGCCAGCTTTGATGCCATGCAGGTCTCAGCTAGATCTATGGCTAACTCAGTGCTCACTCGCAGGAGCACCTGGCTGAGAAACTGGGATTTGGACAATTCAGCCCATTCCAAGCTCGTGGTCTTGCCTTTCAGGGGTCATAAGCTATTCAGGGATGACCTAGAACCTTTTCTGATTGACCCTAAAGAAAAGAGGAAGGCTCTCATCTCTAAGCCTAAATTCAAGCCGTCCTTTTCCCCTTACTGTCCAAAATATTCCTTTCGGCCCTTTGGTTTTCAAGTGGGTTATATATCATGCAGTAAAGGCCCCAAAGGGCACTTCACTAAGTGGCAGCACAAGGGTCAGAAAAAGAAAACACACTTTCATCCCAGGGGCTTGAACCCTAAGTCTAAGTCGAAACAATGACTCAGGTCCCTCCTATAGGGGGTCGCCTCACCCTGTTTTACAAGAAATGGGCGGAGGTCACAGAGGACAGGTGGGTAAGGGCCACCATCCTCAAGAGTATGCTTTGGAACTAGCTTGGAGGCCTCCGGAAAGGTTCATTCAGGTACGCAGGCCCCAGTGCGTTTTAAAGCACCTGCGCACTTTGAATGCAATCCAACACCTTTTATCCATTGCAGCCATAGAACCGGTTCCAACCCATCAAAGGGGCGCTGGAGTGTACTCCCACTTCTTCCTGGTTCCGAAGAAGTCAGGAGACACTTGGGTGGTATTGGATTTGAAATGGTTGAATCGCTAGCTCCTATGCCCACGGTTCAAGATGGAGACCCTAAAGTCCACTATCCAGTCAATCCAGAGGGGGGGTTTCATGGCGTCCCTAGACTTTCAGGAAGCTTACCTGCATGTTCCCATCCTTCTGACCCATTGGAGGTTCCTCAGGGATGCCATTACCAATTTAGAGCCCTGCCCTTTGGATTGGCCTCTGCCCGCTGGGTTTTCACCAAGTCGCAGCCATAGCTCACCTCAGATTTCCGGGGTATCGTCCTACATTACCTGGATGATATCTTGATCCGGGCCCCTTCTCTCCATCAGGCCTAGAGAGCTTTCAGAGGACTATGGAAGGACTGATTTCCCTGGGCTTCATCATAAATCAGGAAAAGAGCTGTCTGTCCCCAGTTCAATCAATCTGTCACCTGCAGGCAATCATAGATTCAGTGGGGTTTCAGGTATTCTTGTCTCCAGAGAGACGCCAAAAGATATCTACCTTGACCTCCAAAGTTCTCAAATCTCAGAAGGCAGACCTTCTCGACCTATCCAGCCTTCTTGGAACGTTCTCATCTTGCCACGAGATTATCCTGTGGTTCAGGTTCCATTCCAAACCACTCCAAACCCTT
>JANHGC010002339.1:48692-65022 GCA_027560395.1 Boaedon fuliginosus | reverse complement strand
TATTCTATTCTATTCTATTCTATTCTATTCTATTCTATTCTATTCTATTCTATTCTATTCTATTCTATTCCACTCCATCCCCACCACTCAACTCCACTCCACTCTATTCATCATCAATCAAGCTTGTGATTCTGTACTAGGATCTATTTTAATATTTTTGTATGTAAAAATTTGATCTAAATTATAGAGCCAGAGAATTCTGGAAAATGATATTTAAATTGCATGTATTTAAAAATGAATCATTTAAAATTTTCTTGGCATCTCAGTACTTCCTGAGATCAGTTCAGTATGTATGAGGCAAAATAAATTTGCTCTGTTTTTCTAGTTTTCAGGTGACCTCATGACTGCCTTTCAAATCCCATCAGACCATGCATTTTTTTCAGTGACACTTTTCAGCTGTGACCTCTCAGAAATCGTCAGCACGGTGTCATGATGAATTATCTTATGGAACATTTTGTGCCTATAACTATTTTATTATACTTGTTCACACTGGGTTCTTAGATCGAGTTTAGAGTTTCTGTCTTTGTGTCTTGTGTGTCAAAATGGTCACATAAGATATAAAGCTATTTTAAAGGCATTCCAGAAAAATATTTACAAATGAGATGTAAATTTCCTATGATTTTCCATATATGTTTGAGGTTTCATAAACAAGCAACTTCAGAATCGAAATATAAACTCTCTGCCATTTTCTTTTATTCTTCATTTAATTTAGTCTTCATTGGGATTAGAGGAGGGTAAAAATGTTTACTTTCTTCCTCTAATCCCAATGAAGAATAATCTTTATTTTCACATTGTCTTCTTTTCTCTTCTATTTACTGGTTTATGCTCTCTGATAACTATTCCTAGTTTTTTTTTAAAAAAAACTATATTATTTTTAGCTAGGTGCCACCAATTCTATACCTGTACATTTGTTTCCCCTTCCCTAAAAACTTTGCACTTTAATGTGTGTCTTTAATACGTCTTTCATGCCTTTACTGTGATTCTGCTCATTCTCCCCCTTTCTCTCCCGTCTTCTTCCAATTCCTGTTTCTGTACTGATATCTAACTGTCCCAAGCATTAATTGGGGGTACATTATGGCTTATACATGAAAAACAAACAAGCCCTAAAGTACTGTCCTTTGCTTTGGTATAAATGCTGGTACAACCTGCGCATGGTTAAAAACAACAACAGGAAAAATCCATCTGAACCAACATCTGGAGGCCGCATCCTGTTTCCCACAGACCCCCTGAAGAGATCCAGCTCGGGGCAGGAAGGCAACGGCCGCTGATATTTGGGGCTCCCCAGCTGGACCTTCCGTGTCACCTTTTTGGACACCAAACATTTTCAAACAAGGGGGGAAAGGAAGTTCTCTAGAGTAGCAGTCTTGTCTCCCTCCCTGTGCAGGTGAAGTCAAAGTCTTCAGGGAAAACAAAACATGGCTTGTTTTACAGAAACTTGCTGCATCTGAGCTTAACTTCATGTAGACCATAGGTCCGTGATGGGGAACCTATGGCACGTATGCTGGAAGTGGCACGCAGAGCCATCTCTCTGGGCAAGCCAGCCGTTGCCCGTTGCTCTTCCAGGTTCTGGTGCAAGCATGCATGCCAGCCAGCTGGTCTTCGTGCACACAGGAGTGCCAGAAACTGGAACAGCATCTCCCCGGTGCACAGCTGGTCTTTGTGCACGCAGGTGTGTCAGAAACCAGAAGTCCAGGTGGCATACGTGCCGGGGAGCTGCTCTCCCAATTTCTGGCGCTCCCCACTCGGTGCCGAAAAGGTTCGCCAACGCTGCCATAGGTGGACTCCCTTTCTGTTGCTGGAAACCACATTTATTTGTTTTTGGGGAGGTTACAGTGACAGGGGGGATGAGGCAAGTCCATGGAATTAAAGTTTCCTGGTTAGGGGTGTGTGGAACGAGTTGGATGCGGAGAGGAGTCCTTTTTAAACTGGGTTAAGACTAGATTAAAGGCTTACACAACAAGGTTTTTTGTATTCAGGGATTAAAATTTTGAGAAATCACACTGCTACTCTTCAAAAGTTGCACAATCTAAATTCAACACCCTAATCAAAGGTGTGTGTGAGAGAGAGAGAATAGAGCTCAGACATGCCCTTGCAGGTTGCCCAGCCCTAATGCAAACAACATCGGAAGAGAATTCAGCTAGGGAACCGAGCAGTTTTACTCTTTGGCTTCATATGTCTAACCAATATCTTCATAATTAGATATTCACTGATGCTTGCAACATAAAATGTACTGTACGAACCATTGCCATGCTAAGGAAAACGGTAAGACATCGAAGAACGATTGGTGTACGTACCCAATCAAGCTTTTAAAAATGAGTCCTTTAGATGGAAGAGCCTTACGTGGGGGCTACGCTGTGGCCCTGTGCAGACCCTGCTCCTCTCTCCACTGGAGCATTTTCCCCTATGGTAGAAATAGGCGCCACGGGGAACTCCTGGTTGAATGGCAGCTGCCCATCTTTGCATTTCACGCCCATGTCCTTCCGCTTGGAAGATTGCAAGCGGGGAGCCCACATGGGGGGAAAGGAAGAGGGAACTGAAGACCAGCTGCTGCTGACAGACTCGTCCTCATGAACCGATCCCATCCGTTGGGAAGGCCATCGCGGCTCATCCGTAGCGGGGAGTCGTCCAACGCAGCTTTCCCCAACCGGAGCCCTCCAAAAGCAAACTGCCCTCCCCAAGACATTCCCTTCCAGGCTTTAACCCAAGGTCCCTTGTGCCTAGAACCACTGTTGTTGTTTTTTAAAAGCAAGACTACGAAGAAGGGTTCTTGAGTATATGCAGAGAGCATTTTGTCTCTGCAGCATCCTCCTGGTTCAAGTTGCGTTTCTGGAGCCCTGTGTGTGGGTGTGTATAAATTGCAAGACAGACCCCAGGCCAGCCACTCTCTCTTAAGGGGTTCATCCCCGGGCCAGTTCCCCTGCAGAGGGGGTTCACAATGCCCTGCGCTCCTCCTTGTCTTCCTTTTGCACCGCTCCTTTCCTCTGGCCCAGGCCTCCCTCTTGAAAGGGCCTTTGCTCTCCGGCGGCTGCCAGGCCTGGGCTGCCGTTGTTGAGGGGGTGTGGGGTTGGGAGCAGGCCGAGGCAGCGGGTGGAGGCTCTGGGCAGAGAAAACCCAGACTATCTGCTGACCCAGCGCCGGGGAATTTGAAGTGGGCTGAGCGGGGAGCGTCCTCCCCATCTGATTTTCCTCGTGACTGCACTCCTCAGCCAAAGAATGTGAAACCCTCAGTGAGAACATGGATAAGGAGACGGGGATGTTTATGGCTTTGCCACAATCTCCCCATAAATTGGAGAGAGGCTGCTCTGTGGAAAACAAAGTCCCATTCAGTTCCTGGGCTGCTCTTGTCCGGCACTCAGGCCCCCTGCCAGATGGAGAACCAGATAGTCCCCCTTCTCAGCATCTGCTTCTCTCGTGGTCCCCTGATGGTTCAGCAGGCTCCAAGCGTGTCATTTTAAAGGTAATCGGTTGTGACAAGGGCTGAAGCCGCCTGACGCGCAGCTGGAGGCAACCCCCACAGATTGAGTCTTCGGGAGGGGTGGGAAGTGTGAAAGAGGGTCAACAGCTGCCCTGTTCTCCTTGGCTGAGCTGTTTGGCTCTCCTGCAGGTGTCTTCACCCAGCTCCTGCCTCTCCAAACGAAGCTTCTTGCATCTGGATGCGATGGGGGATGTTTCTCTCCAGTCCAAACCCTGACTGAGCCATCTTGGTATATGATTCTGGGTGAAAAGAGAGACGTTGCTTGTCCAGGGAGTTTTCTTCTGTGGGAACTCCTAATCAATTCTTGGAGGTCAATTCCCCAATGTTGCCCCCAGCTGCTGTTTCTGCCTAATAGTAGAAAATAGGCTATGTGGTCAAATTTAGGTAAGTTGATTGAGTTGTTGGGGCTGAATATGTAGCCCTCCTGATCCTTAATTCTGCCCTCTTCCACTAAATGTAGAAGAAACATCTTAAAAAAAAACATTCTAGGTCCTGATAGCAATCCTAGTTTATTTATTTACTTATTAAATTTATATAGCTATCGAAATCACATCGAGGTGACTCTGGACAGTTTACAACACTTAAAAAGTCCGCTGCATAATAAACCCACATCCAACCCCATAAAAGATTATTCTTTTATTGACTGAATAAATCCACCCAATTACCCCATTGTGTTTGGTGAATTAAAAACATAATAAACATTACTTTAATTTTACGTAGAAAAATCCTCTGTGCATTTGGTTTAAATAGCTGTTGAACAACATGCAGACCACACTCTTAAGGCAGTGGTTCTCAACCTGGGGGTCAGGACCCTTTGGGGGGTCGAATGATCCTTTCACAGGCGTCCCCTAAGACCATTGGAAAACACATATTCCCATATGTAGTCCCAAATAATTTTATGGTTGGGGATCACCACAACAGGAGGAACTGTATTAAAGGGTCGCGGCATTAGGAAGGTTGATAACCACTGCTCTAGGGGGCAAAAACAGCTGATCACATAGATCTCAGCTGTGCTGAAAATACAGGGAATATAAGTAAATATACCCTAGAGTTGGATGAGAGGTCCCAAAATGTAAAAAAAAAATATTATTTTTTGCTCTGACCCAAGTATAAGCTGAGGGTGACTTTTTCAGCATATTTTGGGTGCTGAAGAACTGAGCTTATACTCTAGTATATATGGTAATTTAACCTTGATTGGATAAACTAGCTTCATATTTTTCCTTTGCTTTTAATAATCTTGATCATTTATCCCTAAATAATGTTAGATAACTGGATTTTTTTTTTCATTTTCTCTTTGTCTCTTCTTAGAAATTACTTCAAAACTTTAACATGTCTCTTTTGTAAATCCAAAATAGGAAAGTTATCTAACTTGCTCTTCTGGTTTTTTTTAATTCCCCTTTTAATTGTTAAGACATTAGCTGGTTTAATTTCTATAGCCAATGTAATTATGTAACATTCAACATAATGGTCCATGCCATTAACTCAAATACCCATTTCAGATGTTTTGTTCTGTTATGATTCAAAATGCAGCTGTTCCACATAGAAAAAGTATTTTACATATTCTGTTTTAGCCGGTGTAAATGTTGTCTTGTTTCTTAGATTCTTAGATAGTTTCAGTTGTTCTAGTGTCAGTCAGTATAGAAGGAGGACTAATCATATTCCTATTGCTGCAAAGGGAAGGATATGGGAGAGGGATTTGGGGCAAAGCAGTAGGCATTTCAGGAGCTATTTTGGATGTAGCTACCAATAGAAAAAGACAAACTGGAATCTTGAAAACAAATTGGACTCTTCAGCTGATACTCGATGCTTCTGCAGCTGGTGACAGCTGATAAGTAATCAGTTGTCTGCCTGTATCTGAGACAACCTCCATAGCTTATTCCAATTTAGTTTCAAATTTTATTCACTAGTAGTCTGATGTTGATTTTAGTTAGAAATAGAAAGGCATACCCTTGTCCTCATTCCTTGCTTTTCAAAACAGAATTAAAAAGAATGTAATATTCCAGAGCAGATTATATTATAACCCTCCACCCCACCCCACCCCAATTACTGCTGCTTGGATATTGAATTTGTGCAGCAACTTGTCTCCCTTCAAATAATTCTCTGCTTCCCCCGTAGACTTTCTCAACCTGTAACTAGGGGATGCCAGACTTCCCCAACCTGTAACTAGAGAATGTCCTTTTATTTCAAGCTCCATACCTTTGGCAGAAACCCACCTACTGCCCAGAAATGGTCAGTATCTATAAGGTATTAAGTAACTTGGGTTACATTCAGTACATTTATATGTTGGAGAAGTCATAGTGCAACAAATCCATGGCGCAGTTCGTCACAGATTACATATGGGTTTATTTAGTCTCTGTGCACTTGAATTCCAGTAGGCTTAATCCATGAGTCCTCCAATGGCTTCCCACCCATCCTCAAACCTACTGATTCAACCTATTTTATACATGGCTAATCATAATCCTGGATCCTGGATCCAGTGTCTGACCCAGCTGGGACAAATGGTCTACTGGCTGAAAAGTCTTCTGGACTCATCACACATATACCATGGAGGTGATGTTATGGCTTACAAGCTATATAGAAAAAAAAGACCATATTCACAATGCCATTACCTGAATGAGAACCTATTGTCTTTTATAGGAAAGTTGGATTTTGTGCTGATGTGCTAATGTGTGTGGTGTTAATAAATAAATTTAAATAAAAATAGATGGAATGCCAGAGGTTTATGCTTATGCATGTACTTTCACCACTTTGCTTAACTTCGCACACAAGTAATGTAACTACAAAAAGTACACATTGCATTGATCTATTTAAGGGTATGTACTCAATGCAGTATATGTGCATTTGACTACTGATGCTGGTGTGATTCAGGATGTTTTAATTTATGCAAAGAATGTTTTCATCTTCAAAATCATTCTGAAAACTTCACCATCAATAACAAAATGTAGAAAGTGCACATACCTGAATAAATTCAATAGGTCAGTGTTTTTTACCAACAAATTCTATCTTGATGGCATACTTTCATTGTTGGTTCTTTTATATTTTTTGATTGAATGCAAAAGCTATCCGCTAAGTTGAAAAGTTGAGTTTTTGCATTAGTGTTACAGTATCATTCATACTCAATGTGCTGCATTGCATTATCTTTTTATGGAGACTTCAGAGTGCATTTCAGTATGCAAAAATAATTTAGCTAGTTACCTTGCTAAGATGTGTCCATGCTATTAATGTAAGGCATAGTACATTTTGTTGCAAAGATATTTTTGAATTGATTTTGACCTATTTGCTTTAGGTTTTTTTACCACTTCAAGCATAAAAGAAAAGTTGTTTTGTTGTGTTGAGTGTTGTAAATTTAATGCACTATAATGTAGTATAGACTTATTTATAGAAAGTAAATGCTATATGCTGGATATTTTGTGCTTCCTAAAGTGAACCCCCAAGGAAAAAATGAAAAGCTTTTTTTAGTAAAATGAAAACAGTCTATGTTCCTGTCAGACTTAGCTTTGGTATAACAATAGAAATTTGAAGGGGAATATATTTAAACTATTTTTTTGTAAAAAAAAACTATAATTGATTGGAGTTGATCTAGTATTTTTATTCTAATGTGTCCATCTGTCCTGGATCAGTTAATTAATTGAAAGGTTATATGTTTATGTGAGAGATCAAAAGCACAGAGCCATCCTCAACATGCTCCTTTCAGTTAAAATACTGATATCCCTCTGGCAAATGCTGCTCCAGATTTCAAGGAAGGTTATGCCATATTTGGGCTAAAATGTAGATGCTCAGTATAGTAGTTGATAGCAAAAATTAAAGTAAGCAGATAAGGCTGAATAAATATTCATTAGAACCGTTTGATTGTGGCAATGCATATGAACCACATATTTCAAATCTTTATCCTAGCTACATGGCTGTGCACGTACATATATGTAGATACAACCAGAGAGCAGTACACAGAATAACTTCAAGAGCTTGGAGAAAGATATGGCTGCTTCAGTAATTCATAATGCATTTATTGCGCACTCCTACCCATTGCTAAGGAACTAATATTGCCAATCCTATCCTAATTTATGTCCATAAAAGTAATAGACCACTTTTACTGTAGAATATGTTTTTGTTGTTTTTATAAACTACAGGTTCAAAATACTCTTTGCAATTCAGCAAATTATTCAGTTCCTTAGTGAGTTAAAAATTGAATGTAGTATTTTGTCTCTTATTCTAAATGTATGGCTCGACTTCAGGAGTTTATTCACTTTATTTCTGTATATCTGTCTCCCATTTTCTTTTTCTTCCCAAAACTTACTATCATTGCATATGGCATCATGGAGTTTCAAGCATTTTGGGATTATTCTGAGTTAAAACAGAATTTTCACATCCTTTAAATTGTGTTTGGTATTCATCAAACAGTGCAGTATTTTCTGGTTAGGGATTTGTCCAATTAGATTTGAACCAATATCATCTAGTTTATAACACTTGTGTTTGAGACTTTGATATGAATTGCCCAGTTGCTCCAATAGTCAGCCTACTTTACCCATTGTTTTTTCTAACACATTGCAGATTCAGAGAAGTTATAATTTCAAAGCTTGAATGCTTTGTTATATTTAATGTAATCTTAACAAAAGCAGTGTACTACAAACTTGGTTTGAAAGTTGGTAGATTATTGTGACTGTCTCCCTAATATCCCTCCCGATCAGGGGTGTCCAACTCAAGGCCCGCAGGTCAGATCCAGCCCATGGGGTGCTTGGATCTGGCCCGCAGGGCTGCCCTAGAAAGAGCTAAGGATCTGCTTATGGTGCCTCTGCCAGCAAAAACAGGTTCCCAATCTCTGTTTTTGACAACCTCCTGTAACCCTCTGCCAGTGAAAACGGAGCTCGGGAGGACCACATGCACAACAAGCAAAAGATTTATGTATATTGTCAAAATATATGCAGATTTTTTTCCTCATGGAAGTTTTCAGAAAAGTACTGTCTCTAAATTTTCCCAAACGTTTTTTTTAGTTCTGAATGTAATGTATATAAGAATTCTTTCAAAACGACACAACTACACATGCATTTATTTTTCATCTATTAAAAAGCTTGTACAAAATAGCCTACTTTTTAATTTTAAAGGGTAATGGTTTGTATACTTTGAAGATTTCTTCTTTAAAAAGTATAAAATTCACTCTGTTTTGTTTCTAGATGCCTTCCTTGCTTTTTTCAAATTTATCTAACTAAAGGCAATATCCCATAGATCGTATTGATAGCATTAATCTGCCTAAAAATAGCAAATAAATACTGTAATTGTTCCTTTACATAAGTTATCAGAATATTGCGGGAAAGGTTCATGTTTAATGGTGCATCTGGAAAGTATTTCCAAGCAACGATTCGGCCAGAATTTAATAATTCTCCCCTTCTGTGTCATTAAAATTTGTTTATATAAGGGTCAGTATGGTATAGCGAAGGTATCAGCCTTGAAAGTAGAAGATCATGAATTCTTGACCTACCTTAGGCATATAGCCAGGTGGGTGACCTTGGGCCAGTCACTCCTGTGAGTCTCCTAGAAGCAGGTAATGGCAAACCACTTCTGAAATTTTGCCAAGGAAATTGCAAGGACTTGTCCAGGCAAGTTGCAGTAACCCACATTGACCCAAAGGCACACACACACAAGAAACTTTTTATGGAGACTTTGGAGCTATATCCAAAACGACAGAGGTATACGTTGGGCATTCTTGTTTTATGTCTTAATTAGTTAATTGCAGTGGCAGTTTTTCAGTGGCAGTATTTAGTGTTTGGTAAATTATAATGAATTAAAATGTTTTTGATTAACAGTGTTTTTAATGTATTTATAAGTATTACGGCATGTTGATAAAATTGATTTTTTTATACATGCAGAATATTTTGGCAAGACATAAATTAATGGCATTAATATTACTTTTTCTTTTCTAAATCTAGCTATGTAGGAAATCTTTCCAGAGATGTGACCGAAGTCCTTATACTTCAATTATTCAGCCAAATTGGACCTTGCAAAAGCTGTAAAATGATAACAGAGGTAATATGTTCTCACAACCTAATTTATATGAAATATCTTAACATTTCACATAGGTTACTAATTCTGCTTTTAGAAAAAAAACCAAGTAAGATTGCAGCAAGAAATAAGACAGTTTAATTAAGGAGGACTCCTATTCAAGTATTGACTAGGATTATAACCTTAGTTAATTGATTTAACTGACAAATTTTGATCACCTAGAAAAAGATTCTTATATAACTTAAAATGTATGCTTTTTGACTCTTCTCGGCCCACCAGAAAAATTGCTTCTTTCTCTAGTAATATATATATGTTTCATTTACCTACAACTATACTCTTTCAAATGAAGGCTGGAAGAAATACTTTTTCTACAAGATAATTCAGATGTATACATTATTTAAAGATTACTTTGATTGAAGCATTTTCCTACTTTATGATAGAAAAAGATAAAGAATCTAAGCAATTTCTTCTTAGGGACTACTTTGAATATTAGTTGTTACATAGAAAAGTAGTTGGGTTGCAACTATGGTTTGTATGTATCTTTATTTGAATAATTTATATTTTGTGAGTAGTTTCAGATGAACATCAGAATATAACATGTTTTATTAAGATTTAGCCTTGCCTTTTTGGTCCCATGGATGATCAAAATATTTACTTTTAGAGAGGATGGAACTTCAGAAACAGAAATATTGTGTAATGAACTATTGAAATTGATCTGACTGTTGGATTCATTTAGAGATTTTTAACAAGTATCTTTCATTATTAAAAAAGAAAATTTTATTTTGATGTTACTGAAAAACTAGAACATAGATTTTGAAGCCCTCTGCATAAATATCTATCTAAATGATAGAAATTGTTATTTTGAATAGGAAAAATTTACAATCTGCCTTTTTTCTTCCCATTTTTATTAAATAGAGATTTTGTGGGAATATATGGCCATTTGAAATTAGGTTCTTTTTAAGTGCTAAGAAATTAGGGCTATAAAACCTGGAAGAATATTCTTCCTTTCTGATTCTAATAGCTCCAGAGAAGGGATCTATTGCAAGTACTGGAAGTTTTCTTAATCCTGAAGATCTATTTCTACATGGGTTGAAATTACAACAGACACAGTCCAATACTGGAATTTGCAATTTTGAAAATAATCATCTTTATCAGCCTTCACTAGTTTATAGTTCTCATACCAGTTGAAATCATAATGTTCATTTTTAGCTAAGTGTGATGTCTTAACTTTTATCACAGTTGTCTCAATATTCATAACAATCTGTTTTGTGTACACGGTATATAAAAAAAAAAAATTTCTTAATTCCAAATTCATATTCTAATTTTTTTAATGGCAGTGTCAAGGGGCTTCTTATATATTATCATTAAAACAAAATGACACACTAGATAGTTCATTAGAAATTTAGACCAAAATACTTTCGTTGGTACATGAATTGTGTTGTTTCCCAAATTAATGAAAATTGTTCTATGTAACTTTTCTCTGGAGGTTGGATATATAGATTGTAACATGGATTTTTGTGTTTTAACCTGCTTAATTAAAATATGAAACTAAAAATCAAATAATTTTAAATGATTTACTGCATTTTGCTGTAATTTTCTAACCCACATTCTTGCTTTTAATGCCTTTTGAAATCTGAAACGATCACATACATCCTCCCAAATCTGGGCTTTGAAATTGGTAAGTATTTGGAGCTGAACATGTTTGCAAAGGAAAAAGCTCCAATTATCATCAAGCCCCTTTTTCCTTCAAAACTTACATAATTCTATTTGTAAAATTTACAGGAATGAATGAACCATTTTAGAAGCATACATATGTATAACCTAACATAGCAGATGTAATCTTATCCCAAGTGTGTTCTGGATCCAGTTCGATAGAAGCTGGCAGCATTAGTTTTGACAAGTTCAGAGGCTAATTTTGTTGATAATTCCAGTTAGGACCACAAGCTGCAGTTAAAACTTCTTGATTCTCAGTGTGTAGTCCATTATGTCATCTAAACAGTGTGATGAATTTGCAAAAAAGACTTTTCTGAATTGAACGTGCACTTTCATACATGACGGCCTCTGGATGTAGCTTTGTGGATGCTATAATTTGAGATATTCTTTTGACAGAATAGACAACAATTCTTACAGCTACTTTGTAAGCACTTATGGTAATATTTTCTTTTCTAGCTTTAAGTAATATATTTTCCTGGATTTTCTTCTCAGCAACCCGATAGCAGAAGAGTCAACTCTTCTGTTGGATTTTCTGTTTTGCAGCATACAAGCAATGACCCTTATTGCTTTGTGGAATTTTATGAACACAGGGATGCAGCTGCTGCATTAGCTGCTATGAATGGGAGAAAAATTTTGGGAAAGGTACGTTGCAAAAGAAAAAAGAATGACATGTAGCAAATTAAGTAAATAGGTTATGATTCACGGCAAGGATTTTTTGTCCCAGTTTTTAATTAGAAATACCTTGAAACAATGTTTCTATAAAGAGAAACACTCATTTTGTTGGAATTGAGCCTGTACAGCCTCTTCATTGACGTAAGAATTATACCAGTACTGATATTTTTTTCATTATTTTTAGGAAGTAAAAGTTAACTGGGCAACAACACCAAGTAGCCAAAAAAAAGATACTTCAAGTAAGTAATATGTTCTCAAGCAACCCTACCTAAGCCATGTATTCAGTTGGATTGTATTCATTGTTTTACTTTGGCAGTATAAGAAAGCTAAACTTTTTTTATAAGTTATTTATTATCCATTTCTTTTTGAACAATACCTATGTGCAACCTTAAAATACAATCATGACATGGATATTTAACATAATATCTATTTCTAGATGCATATCATCCTACAACATTTTAATCTCTAATTCATCTTCTGTTAACTAATACACATTATTCTTTATATATTCAGTGTTATACCTTTTACATTCTCTCTCTCCTCTTTCTCTACATCCCTTTCTAATCCTTTCGTCTTTTCTCTAACCATTTATACCATGCGTCCCAACTTAGATAATAGTCTGTTTCCCCTTGTCTTTTAATACCATTGTTAACCTGTCTAGTTCAGCAGAATTCATTATTTTATTTATCAGTCTTTCTTCTGTTGGTATATTCTCTTTTTTCCAATCTTGCACATATATCAGTCTGGCTGCCGTTATGTGTAGAATTAGGTATGTCACTTTTTTTATACTTCCCTGGTATAATCCCTAATAGGATGGTTTCTGGTCTTAATTCTATCTGTTGACCTGTCATTTCATAAAACCACTTTCAAACCCGGCGCCAAAAATTCCTTGGTAGAGGACATGTTCACCACATGTGATAATAAGAGCCTTGCACAAATTTACATTTCCAACAATTCGTTGCTAAATTTGGGAACATTTTTGCTAGTCTTCCAGCGGCAAGTGCCATCTAGAATATTTTATAAATGTCTTGCCATTATTAACTTGTAGTTCTTCTCCCAAATGTTTTTCCACATGTCCAAATCTATCGTATACCCGAAATTCTTGACCCAGGCAATCATATTTTCTTTCACTATTTCTTCTTTCATTTTCAAATTTAGTAGAAAGCTGTAACTTTTCTTTATCAATTTTCCATCCCCTGCCAGAATTATTTTATCTAATTCTTGCGGATCCCTAAAGATTCCATAAGTTTCCATATCTTTCTTATATATCTCAGTTTTATTTGTGTATATTACCACCAATCCAATTCTAACCCTTGATTTTTTAATTCCTGATTCGACTTTAGTTCTCCCTGTTCATTTAATATATCTTTGTATGTTGGTTTTTTGTCTGGGTCAAGAGTGTTGAGATAAACCTCTATTATAGATAACCAATTGGCTATTTTGACATAATATTTTTGTTTCACTTTTTCCCATGTCTCCAATAATGCCTTTCTAAAATAATGCCGCTGGAAATACCCATGAGGTTTACTTTTCCCAAACCTGATAAATGCATGCCACCCTAATTGTAGGTCATGTCCTTAATTGTCAATAATCTTTTATTTCTCAGCATTATCCATTCCTTTATCCATATAATCATAGAGGCCTGGTAATTGAGTTCCCAATCCGGAAATCCAAATCCTCCTCTTCCTTTGGCTTCCTGTAGCATTTTCAACTTAATTCTGGGTTTCTTCCCTTGCCAAATAAATTTTGTAGTTAGTCTATCCAGATCACTAAAGTATTTTTTGTTTAATCGAATCGGGATTGCTTGAAATAGAAATAACGTTTTGGCAAAATGTTCATTTTTATTGCTGCTATTCTCCCCCCAAGTGACAGTTGCAGATTTTTCCATTTATCTAAGTCTGATTTATTTGCTTTGTCAAGCTAAACTTTTTGGATAAAGTAACAATGCCTTTCTATCTTTTCCTTCCAGATCATTTTCATGTGTTTGTGGGAGATTTAAGTCCAGAAATAACAACAGAAGATATTAAGTCAGCATTTGCTCCTTTTGGTAAAATATCGTAAGTACCGTACTTTTTACTTTAAATCATTAATGCAAACAGAATTAAAACACAAGATTGTTCTTCTCTTAAGTCACTGTTGTTTATTAGGCATAGAATTGTTTACATAATGGCATGTGAATAGTGTAGAATTATCTTGTCGTTTTATTGCAGTATATTATTCCACACAAGTATGAACAAGGTTTCTGCATTAGTTCTGTTAAAAGTTGTGTGGTTTTCACATTTGCAAATCAGTATGCATTTTTATGAGCTGGGGTGTGTTGAGGGCAAATGAAAGCAAACCTTTTGATTCTTGTGGCTTATAGAGCATTGTCTGATAGAAGCTGGAAGTGTCTGATATTTATATACAATTGGTAGTGTTGGACTCTGTGTAAGTTCATAGCCAGTTGTAAAACTTCATTCAGTGCATTTTTGAAATGTAGCACTACATTTAGGATTTTTAAATTTGAAAATTAAAATTCATATCTTTTGATATACTTTAGGTAAAGAAGTTTTGTTTTAAGGATACATTGATTATGCCAGTCAAAAGTATCTTTCTCTGTTGAAAGTAGAACTTTGCGACTAAATTTCCAAATATCTATAGCTTTGTAAATGAACATTTTAAACTTTGCAAGTGTTCCTTCAAGTGCTATAGTATGTGTGTTTCTTTTATTTAATCTAATTTCTTGAAAAATTTTCTCCTATTGTTTTCTTTCTCTTTTTAACAACATCAGAACAAAACCTGAACATCTTGTGTTACTTTACAGGAATATATTTCTGCTATAAAGCATATTTTCTCTATGTTTTCTCATATTTTAAAATGCAACAAAATCTTATTTTGTGTTTGATTTATTTTCCTTTTTATCTCAATGTGGTAAGTACTGGTACTGTTTGAAAGCCAATATTAAAAGATTTAATACAGGTTGCTATTTCTCAGTTTTGATTTATACCTGAGACCTGCAGATTTCTAAAGTCCAAGTCACAATTAAAAGTAATAGCATTCTGATTATTTTGCAGAATTGCTCATAAGAATGGACAGGATCTTGAAGCTAACTGCAAGGAACTGTGCACACTGGAACTCAGTTGTAGATTTTTTTCTCATTTCTATTTATTCTTATTATACATTATTTATATATACATATCTTAGTATTTACATTTTAACATTCTATATTCAGTGCAGTTCTATATTTCCAATCATTTTAACTTACTCACTAAAAATTATGTGTAAAATTTGTTGTTTTCATATTGGTGAACTTAGCATTGTTGTTAGTTATATTCGCCTTTCTTAAATTTCTGAAAATGTCAATTTTTCAAAATTTACAGCTGCCCAAACTCCAAAATGATGGTAGAGAATTGACCAAGAAAAATAAAGAAATCTGTTAACAGGCCATGTATGCCTTTTAATTCCTATTTTTTTCCTCTTTTTCGATTTTTTAATATTTCATATTTTATATCACTAGGCAGAGGGCATTTATTTAGAAAATGCATGGTAAACATAGTTAGAAATGTTACAGTAATTTATAGTTCAGTAAACCTTGGAAGACCCTAGTCAATAGATAATTAGAAAAGGAAATTCTGTTCCTTTTAAAATTTCAAATTTGAACGATTTAGTTATAGAAAGTGCAGGATATATTGATAGGTTGCATGTTTATTACATGTTATTTTTTTATTTTTGTCCTACTGCTTTTTTCTAACAGGTAAAGAAGTATTAGGCAGAATTAGGAATGGTTATAGTTAGGGGTTTCTGAGTTTATAATAGGGAAAACTATGCTCACAATACAGTGTGTGTGGTTCCTTTTAGTTTTTATTTTGAATACCTATAATATTTCCTCATATAACTGTGCTTCTCTTCCCAGGGATGCACGGGTAGTTAAAGATATGACAACAGGAAAATCAAAAGGATATGGTTTTGTATCATTTTATAATAAATTGGTGAGTATGTTGAACAATATAAAACATTGCTTCATATTTTGTGAGCCTAATTTATGAAGGATGCAATGCAAGCAGGCAGACATTTGTGAGATGCTAGTGCATAGCCCATTTTTACAACCCGTTGGTTATGTCATGTGAAAGGCAGAACTTTTTATAGCTGTAATTATGTGGTTGAGTAATGTTATATTGATCCTTTAGACAAGAGACAAAAAATATGCCTATTTTTAACTTCATTAAAGCCACGGGGTTAGCCATTACCGGGGACCGCGTACCCGCCAATTGGTGGCAGTACCGCGGTCCGACCCCGTGAGCTCATCTCAGGGGCCCGCTGACCGGAGAATCCAGGGCCCTGGGCTCCGACTGTTGCTTATCAACGCCAGGTCGGTGGTTAATAAAGCTCCTCTCGTCCAGGACTTAATCCTGGATGAGAGGGCCGACCTGGCGTGCATCACTGAGACCTGGTTGGGGCCAGAGGGGGGTGTTCCTCTCGTGGAGATGTGCCCCCCCG
>JANHGC010002339.1:33431-48592 GCA_027560395.1 Boaedon fuliginosus | reverse complement strand
TACCCTTCCTCCCACGCTCCTTTACTTCACCTATCCTACGGATAGGTTTTGGGTCCTCTACGGACCCTCGGATCGGCTGTTCTAGCCTAGAGACCACAGAGCCCGTGATCCCTCCGACTAGTAGCACCGGAAGTGGCCCCCTACATGGTACATTGTTAATCTCTGCCTAAAAATGTCTTAAATGTATTGAGTTCTCCAAGTGTGAGATGGAATATTTGTGGCCTTTCAGATGTTGCTGAACTAGAATTCTCAGCAGTCCAACCATTATGGCCAATACTAAGAACTATTGGAAACTCAAATTCAGCATCATCTGGAAGCCACGGGGCCCATCTTCTTCATTCAGTGTATTAATTCCCTTACTTTAATTTTTTCCTTTTATTTTTTCTGAGCAAAAGACAAAGCAACAAAATAGAATGTATGTTTTAATTCTCTTATTTCAAAGTTATGATTAGTTTTTGTCCATGTGGTGTTTTTTTAAAAGGATGCAGAAAATGCAATTGTGCATATGGGAGGCCAGTGGTTAGGAGGTCGTCAGATCAGAACTAATTGGGCAACACGAAAGCCACCTGCTCCTAAAACTACACAAGAAAGTAAGTGAATTTGGGCAAGAATGAAATTCTATTTTTAATTACATTAACAGTGATTTCTAATAGATTACCTGTCTATATAAATATCTGACAGCAATATTAAATATGGATATTTAATATTTTGCATCTCTTTTTGATATTACAAATGTATATACAGTTCCATAGATAGTTTTGGTAATATTTACTTTTGTGCATGTATTGTTTTATTGTTTATATGCTTTTCCATCTCATTATTGTGAGTTTGGATAGGTAACCAGAAATTAAAACTAGGAAACATAGAATTGCAACCGTTGTCAATATATCATGTGGTAGAGATCCAAACGGATATTTTCACTTGCAATCAATAAGAAACAAAAAATAACCAATCAATTGGGCTCACTCCAGCCCAAATACCTGAGGAACAACCAGGTGCTTCCCTTAGCTCCATGCTTTTAAAAAGGACATCTAGATATCTGTATGTTGGTGGGGAATGTGTCTGGATGTCGTTGCACAGGTCTTATGCTAGGACAGAAAAGATCCACAAAATGGCAATATAATTAAAAGGATCCCAAGAATGCCTACACCTTGTTGATTTTGGCAGGCATGGAGAAACAAAACAAGTGATTCAAGCAATAATCTGGCTCTATCCCTCCAGGTAATAACCAGCATCTTGAATTGCAACCAGAAGTTAGCATGAGTAGGACCTGCTAAATCAGCAGTGGTCAAAATTGTCAAGATAAACCTGTGCAAATACTGTTGCTTCTTAAGTAGGAGCTATTAGTCCAGGAGGATCTCTGAGTTGTACTCCAACTGTGGGGAATGCAATCCCATTCAGAGTTAAAGATGAAAAGTATCCTGATCTGACAGGCTTCAAAATTTCAGGCATTCTTTTTTCCCAGGGTTAAGCCAATCCAGACTCTTCACCCACCACCACCACCTCCCACACACACAACCTTCAAACACCAAGAGATAACCTTGATATTATCACTTGGTTAATTTTGGACATACTGGTTATTATAAGCATACTAACGATACTTACTATATGCTGACAGATGATCTCATCTAGCAGCTTCATATATATGTCAGATAGGAGCAAGTGGTATCACGCAAAATAGAAATATTGATTGATCTCTCTGCCCCCATCCTGACTCATATGCACACTGATTAGAACCAGTTATGGAGAAAGGGAACCATTATAACTTCATGCCTTCTACTGGAAATCCTGGGGCTGTTCAGAAATATACTGAGAAATCAAGGAAGGCCAGAATGGATCTGTCTCCAGCTTAGTATTGCCAAACTCACCAACAGATATGATCAGTGCTATGTGACTGCTATAACCAGATCTGAACCCCAACTAAAAAGGTCCAAATAATCCATTTCTTCCTGTGCTCTCTGAATCACAAGCTGATCATCTTGGACATCAGTGATCTTCCCTAAAGAAGGAAAGATGGGAGGCTGTATAAAAAAATTATCCATTGGGTCTAGTGGTATCTTTTTGAGACAATGCACACTTCTTTTGCAATGGTTGTAAACCTTCTTGCATTAACTATTGCTTGGACACAACTGCCTCACTTTATGGAGATCTTGACCAAATAGATGAGTTATGAATCAAAAAAACAGATAGGCCAGTTTACAGCTTTGAGGACCATCCTAGACCATTTCATCAGCATTAAGAGATTCAAACTATTCTCAGATAACTAGGCAAGACCATCCTCAAGTAGCTCCATAGACCTTTATGGAGCAAAACTAAGCAAACAACCAATCTGGCAGGTGTCTAGAATAATTTTCATAGTAATCCTGTAAATATTCCCATTGTTCTTCCTTAACAAAGGGGAAGTGGCTCACCTTAAATACAATTATCAGTTAGCCCTTCATCTACCTGATAACTGCACTTTTCTGCCCAATATTTTGCCACTTTTCTTGCCATGAGATAATGCTTAAGAAAGGTTCTTGCTCAGCGAAGTTTTGATTTTGTTCCTTATGTCATCTTTAAACATTTTCAGTGTTTTGTTAATAAATATATTAAAAATGATATTACTTATGAAGATTGAATAAACTACCAAATCATGATTTGATGACTTGAAAAGTGTTGAATTTAGGGTCTTTCCCATTTACAAATATAGTAGGCTGCGATATTGTGACATATTGTATGTTCATTAATGGTAGTAACAGAAAAAAAATGTATCTTGCAGGCAACACAAAACAATTGAGATTTGAGGATGTAGTAAATCAGTCAAGCCCCAAAAACTGTACTGTCTATTGTGGAGGAATTGCCTCTGGATTAACAGGTGAGAGTCACAATCATCTTTGCAAAGTTTTTAGTGAACTACTGAATACTCACATGACTAACACAAATGTTAATGTTTTTAGATCAGTTGATGAGACAGACATTCTCCCCTTTTGGGCAGATTGTGGAAACCAGAGCTTTTCCAGTTAAAGGCTATTCTTTTGTGAGGTAGGCAAAATCATTATTTGCTCTGAACTTAACATAGTACCATGTTGACAACAAACAAACATACAACTATATTTTAGCTATTACAATACATCTGAATTACTTACATTGTATCTCTATAATGTCCTTATTATTATAATTGGCACCAGAATGTTGGTTGCTGAGTGAAGCAGACATTAAGATGTCATGTGGCCACTTCACTCAACTACCACAATCCCAGATCTTCTGGTTGCAGCAGTTAAATAACCTTGTGGATTGTTAAACAGGCATAGTCCAAAATAAGGAGCACAGGGATTAATTAGAGGGGTAGGGGAGGTTTCACATGATTTGGAGAATGACTTCTGAATCACTGTGACTATGGAGCCTGCTTGGACAGTGGCACGAGGGCACCACAGTCACACCTTCAGTACCAGAGAAAAACAAAAGGCGTAAGTGGGATCCTTGCATGCGTTAGTGGAGTAGGGAACAGGCTGAAGTTTTCTGGGCCTAGTGAGCAAAGGAGCAGGCTAAGACTCCTGGGCCTGGTTAGCCAGGGACCAGGTTAAGGTCCTATAGGCCACAGCAGTTTGATATTGGGGAGTGGGGGGAGATACAGGCAGACAAGGGCATTTTGGTAAAAAAAATTTCAGATTGCCAAGCACCCTAATTTTCAGTATGTAACCATAAGGATGTTGCAATAGCATATGTTGCAAATCCCTTTGTTCGGGACTGTTGTAATTTTGGACAATCACTGAACAAATGATGTAAGTCAAGGACTACCTGTAAAATCAATAATTATGTCAGAGGTTTCTTGGTGTTGGGGGCTGTCATGTTCTGTGCTTCATTAAGTTTGTGTCTTTGTAGGGCATAAGCTTAAGGCCAGGGATTGTCCCATTTTGTTCATCATATTTTTATAAAACATTTACAAAGTGAAATATGGGATATATCCAATATCATATATGTTAAAAAGAAATGGAGCCTTAAATATTATGGAATTATATTAGAAGTTGTCAAAGTCAATGGCATACCTAATTATTTTTTTAAGAATTTAAATACATTGGTTCTTTAAAGACTGAACCTAATCTCCCTGGATGATTACCGGCTGGTAACTGCATACACTGAAGCAATAACTCCTTCACTTGGTATATTCTTGAAGAAAAGTACTTAAGAAATGTACTTGATATATTCTTGAAGAAAAGATATGTTGCTGTTAAGTTTCATATTGATGGTTCATGTATTGATGGTACATATATCAGGTTTACTGATAAACAGTTGGCTGATAGCCTTTTAACTGTACTAAATCTGAAAAAGTAAACTATTGATAAATGAACCATTCTTGTTAAAACTACTCCTACAAGATAGAGAAGGATAATAACATTTTATTTCACACCACTTTTTGGGGCCTCAGGTTTTCAACTCATGAAAGTGCAGCACATGCGATTGTTTCGGTCAATGGAACTACAATTGAAGGGCATGTTGTTAAATGCTACTGGGGCAAAGAAACACCAGATACAACAAAAGAATTCCAGCAGGTAATTGGTAGAGTAGCATTGAAGTGTTGTATTTTCTATATCCTCTGTTGTGTGCATTTGTCCAAATCAGTGAAATCAGTGCATGTACTCTTATGCATTAAAATCCTACATGGAATTTAACTTAGACATAGAACTTACTACTTTTGGCTTCTTCTCCATAATACATACTGTATTAATTAATATTCTACCTTTTTGTTTATCTAAAACAATTGTTTAAATCTATAGGTGGAGTACAGTCAATGGGGGCAGTGGAGTCATGTTTATGGGAATCCACAGCAATACGGGCAGTATATGACAAATGGATGGCAAGTGCCATCTTATGGAATGTATGGTCAAGCATGGAATCAACAAGGATTTGGCATTGAGTAAGTACTTCTCCTCAGAAATTGATGCTTGCATGTATCATTTTCCTGGAATGGAAACTCTTGATATTCGCTTGTGCATCATTAAGACAAATGTTTTTGTTTCTAAAGTAGTTTGTTATTTTTTATTGTTTTTAAAATAATAGAAAAAAGCCAAAGGAACAAAACACAAAATAATATATATTATAAAAAGTTCATAATAAATGCTTAAATAAGTGAAAAATACAATTAATAAGCAATAGAGTTCCCTGCAAGCATCTTTAATTTCTAATTCCTCCATCAATTTTAAAAAGGCCTTTGGTAAAATTCTTCTAACTTTTTGTTTTGTTTTGCTACTTTTGTAGTCTAATTTTACATCAACAATTGTGTTAAAGTCTCCCATGATGCAAATATTATATTCTATTTCTGTAATTTTTTTATGTAATTGTTCATAAAAAGCTTCTTGGTTGGTATTTGGTGCATATATTACTGTTAATAGTGTCCGTTTGTGGTTCATCATTACCTCCACTATAAAAATTCTCCCCTCTTCATCTTTATACAGTCTACATCTAGAGGCAATCCACTCACAGGTAGCAAGTATAATCAAATCTTCAATCTACTTAGTATGTGGATTTATGTTTCCAAGATGCAATATCAGTCTTTTAACTATAATAAGGACACAGAGAATCCAGTTGTCAAATTTCATATACTAAGTATGTAAGTCAAGAGAACAACCCCTGAAAATATTAGTTTTTGTTACACAAGTCACATTTATTTAGTTTACTACTTTCTCACAATTATTAACTTTAATAATTAAAAAACTGTAAAAAAAGTTTAAATTTTACATTATAAAAACATGTATTTAGAGAAGCTTTGCTCTTATTACATCTCCAACAAAATACAGTCCTAACAGTCCTTTTCTATACAAATGCAATAGATAAAATTTAAATATTACTTTTTGTTGTATAAATTGTAGGTTAAGGTCATCTGTCACTCTAGATAAAGAAGTTCAGACTATTTGTCTAGGCAATATAGGAACCTCTGTATGCACAAGCAAAATCATATGCAGCCATAATCTAAACAAAATGGGCTGCACTAGTTTAATACACACAATATATTTTCGAATAAGTTCAGTGAGTTCTGTTCTATTCAGTTGAATGAAAGATGTAAAGGCAAATAAGGACCTCTTAGAGCAAGGGTGTCAAACTCGCATCATCACGGCAGCATCACATGACATATCCCAACTTCCCCCCCCCCTTCACTGGCCAAAGAGTGGCGCATCTGGCCTATGGGCTGCGAGTTTGACAGCCCTGGCTTAGAGTATCTGATTGCCAAAGCTTAATAAAGCTATTAATAATTTTCATAACCAAATTTGTAATAATTGAAGTAAACACTTTTGAGTTGCAATTTATCCCACTCTGCCATGAATTAAATCCAAACCTATACATTATCCAGTACACTAGTCTTCCTTTCAGTTGCTATTCTGAATAAATTGTTTACCAAAGACAACATAAAAATTTCTGCTAATTAGTTAGTTTTGCAAGGTCGTTCTGGGAAATGCTGTATGTATTCATGACTAAAGGATTACAAGGGGTTAATTTTCATCATGTAGCAATGGGTATTATTGTGGTTAAAATTGAAACAGATGAGAATAATTACAATTTTCTTTTCCTCTTAAACTAGTCAAACACCACCTGCAACCTGGATGAGTGGATTTGCTGCTCAGCCTGCCCAGGGACAAGCTGCTCCGGTAATACCTAATCAGGCTGGCTATGGTATGGCAAGTTACCAAACACAGTGAGCTAGAACTCTGCTTAGAAGTGTGATTTCAAGACAGGTTTCATTTTCCAGTGATTTTTCTGAAGCCTGAAATACAGACACTGGGGAGAAGAGGGAAAGGAGGCAAAACGGGAGGGGGCCGAGACAAAGAAAGAAACAAAGAATATTTATTTTGAAGAATGAAAATGTTTGGACCTTTAACACAGCATTTGCTTTGATGAAGGACACAAATATCTTCAACGTATGCCTTTTTAAGTTTTGTTCATGATGGATATGAACAGGTTTTCTTTATGTACAAAATTTAAAATAAAGTCATTAAAAACGATTCTGACTGCACAATTTGGTATGTTGGGAAGGAATGCTTAACATTATGATTCTTAGATCCATTCCATTTTCTTTTGTCTTCAGCATTTTATATCAGGTTTTGAAGAAAAAAAATACATTAAAGATGCTTTTAATTGAACATTAAATCCTGATGTTTTTCTATGGACCAAAGATCAAAGGCAACAATATATTCTTCATTAATTTCAGAGCTATCATTCAGAAGAAATATTCATGGAAGTATTTTTAAATTAGTTTCTGAAATATTTGAAGAAACTTAAATCTGGTGTACGTATTTTGGTTTGGTCTGATGTACTACTCAGATATTTCTATTCACATGCAGGAGCAAACTACAGCTTTTCAAATTTACTTGAAGCACAGATTTGCTTTTACATTAGAGGTGCCTTTTTAATTTTGTTTTTTAAGCATCATATTTGCCCCTTTATATTAGTATTTGCAGTATTTAGTATGCTCTGAAATGGAAGGAGTAATTTTATACAGAAAGTTATTTTATTCTGCTGCTTTTTTGCAGTGGAGTAAAATAAATACTTTCAAAACTAGCTACTACATAGAGTGAAAAAAATATTCAAAAAGCCTTATTTTTAAATTGATAAATAACTCCTTTTGTCACCAGAAAACTTATCATTTTACTTTATGCTACTTACTATGTAAATAATGAGGCTACTATAAATACCTGAATGTTTTAAAAATGACATTTTTTTTTAAATATAGGAATTTTTAACCAAAATATTTTTAATTAGATTGAGGAATTTAAAGTAAGGCATTTTAATAATGTCATATATGTTTAACAAAACTGTCTTTGGAATAATGAACAATTATAAGTATGAATAAGTGTTTTTGTTTTTTGTTTTTTAATTATTTTGGGCTTGCATTTCACAAATTTGTACTGAAGCTAGGTTATTTGTGGATTAAATATTGGGATAAATAATGAAGTTGATAAAATGTTACATAGGGTTACTTTTTACTTTGTGGATATAGTGATAACATAAATTTTTAGTTGAAAGTGAATGCAAGATAGGTTACACAATAATCTGTGACAGCTAGGTGGTGCAAATGACTCATTTTTGAATTTGAACACTTGAGATGAACAATATGTGCCATTAATAGAAATAAACTTGCATCTTGGTGGACTCTAGGCCAAAGTATGTATGAGTATATATGTTTGGTTGGTTTCTGAATAGAAAAGTGTTGTTTAATAGATCACTATTAAATGTGTACTACAGTACAGATCTAGCAGATATTGAAAAAAACGTTTATTCCACGTGGGAGAAAAGTTGCTTAAACTAATATATCTTTCTTTTTGATCAAGTGATCATAGAGTTATTACCACAAATGTTTTTGCTACATGCAATTTATTGATCTATACTTTGGTTAAAATATTTTTAGGAATTCTGAATTTCTATATTTGTTTTGAGGTTAGGAAGATTAAGATAGTATTCACAGACATCCTACTAAGTCTGTATTATGATCTTTGGCAATTTTAACCAGATAATTTTTTGTTAATGATGTTTTGTTTCAGACTGTGGACTAACCAATCTTTTCCAGGTTGGTTAGTTTCCCAATGGAATGAGAAAATAAGGGCTTGATTGTTCTGCATAAAACGTAACAGTTTTCTATATCACATGGGAACACTGGAAGCCTGGAACAAGATGAGCCTCATTTTTCAGACCCCCATCCTGACTAATTTTTGCTCCACAACTTGTAGCAAAGTTGGTCAAAGAGTATTTTTTTAAAGAAGGGTTTAAATAAATCAACAATTTAGTGTATGGGTTTTTTCCATTCTCTCAAGCTTAGCAAGAGGTAAAGTCCAGAGCATAATCAGACAAGGCTATAGACAAAGCACAGCAGTTATTTTTGGAAAGCAGAGTTTAGAGAAAATTGTGCACCACAAGCTTCATGGCTATATCACCATCAGAACTTACTTATGCATTTAATTATTGAAACTAAATGGTATATTTAATTTCAGTTGAGTTTAATTTTATTTTATTTATGGAGGAGTCGTAATTCATTTATTTTACAAGATCATTGCATCACAGATTTTAAAATGTTTGAGCTAAATATTAAAAATTAACGTTTCTTTCAAATTTACTTTGATTCCAGTAGAATCCATGTTGTTTTCTTGGCAACATTATGAAGTGATTTGCCAGTTCTTTTTTTCCAGGATTTTTTAAATACTTCTTTATCTAACCTACATTTCACAGTTGTCCTGATGGATTCCCATCTAAGTACCAACAAGGTCAGTGGTGATGTTCTAACCGGTTCACATAATTGCTGAGTTGTGCTAAACCAGAAAGAATATCACTGCTGGCCCTGTCCACCTGCCCTGTTCCAGCAGCACCAGCTGAGGTGGCACGTATACTCTGCGATCTCGCAGCCAATTACAACACACCACCTGCGAAGCAGTGTGGCCTGGTGGCCAGTTTTAACTGGCTGCAAGATCGCGGAGTCTGTGTGCTGCCTCAGCATACCTTGCTCAGCGGTTGCTGCTGGAACGGGGCAGGTGGACAGGGCTAGGGGTGATATTCTTTCCGGTTTAGCACAACCCAGCAATTATGCAAACTGGTTAGAATATCACCACTGAACAAGGCCCATCTTTCCAAGAACAACCAAGTTCAGCTTTATTCTGTCAAAACAGCAACCAAATTAACAAAGCACAGGATATACTAACTTTCTTTTTTTTCTTAGCAGGTTTTTTTAAAGTTATAAATGTATCTTATCAGGCAAGAGATTAGTAAAACTTAAGTAGACAATAAATACACAGTGAGTGGGCTATCTTTTTAGGTATCTCAAGTCATAATTTGTCATCTCAAATGCCAAAGCAAAAGTGGCTCAGCTGTTGCCTCGATCTTTGCCTATTGGGCCCAGAAATGAGTGGTCTAAACTTTTTCTGGTCTTCAGTGTATATGAAAGGCATCATTAGATTTGGAATCTGGTTTAGACACAATTGAGTTTCTAGCTAGGATTTATTAATTGCCAAGACCAAATTGATTTTTCCATTCCCTCTGATAGATATGTACCAGCAGATAATTTTACATTGATATGATTTGATTATTTCTTTTTTCATTTTGTTTGAGGAAAACACCATAATACTCTGTTTATTAACCACATGTGTCAATGAAGAATCGGGATGGGTAATGATGAAATGATACAATGTGTTTTCCTTCATCAATCCTACTGTAGAAGTCTTTGATTCAATTTTATCTCTTCTTTGTTAGTAAAAATACATTTGGCAAATTGTATGTGTATATTATCTGATCAAAATTCAGTAATCTCTGATAGAGTGGCATAATAAACTAAACCTACGTTCAGTTATTGAAATTCACTGAGTGACTTTGGCCAGTCTTTCTCAACCCAACCAACCTCACGGGATTATTTGTTGGGAGAAATTGGAGGAGAAAGTACTAAGCACACTTAAGATCATGATGACAGATGGAATATGAATCAAATAAATGAATAAATATGTTACAGTGTACAAGCTTCTACCACTACTTTTTAGGCCACTTGGAACAGTTTTCTCAGTAATTATGTTTCAAATCAGCCATCCACAAGTGTTTCTATAAGTTTCCTGTTTAAATGAAACATATGTGACAGGTTCAGCAACAATAGCTTATATTTCTAAGTATATAACTACTGTTTTTTCCTGTCCCTCTTGTCACCTCACTTCTCAGCCAATGGCAACAGAGATACAACAGTCCTTGTAATTTCATGGCTCTACTACATAAAAATGTTAAAAGAGAAGCCAGTCATAGAATTCAAGCCTTATTGAACATTTATTTGTTGGGTTTTGTGAAAATTTATTTGCTCCGTATCACCGTGGGGCTAAGTAAGAGAAGTGACACTATTTTGTGTTTCAATGTGGAATGAAACCAGTACGTTTCATTCAGAGGTCAAGACAAAATTTTAAACAAGCGAATGTTGTCAACTTGAAAAACACAGTTTGTGTTTGAAACTTAACATGGTTTACATATCCCTACCAGTTGCTTTGAAAAACCTGAAAATATTCGGCTTTTATTTTTCAAATTGAATATAGCAATAAACCAAAAATATTTATTTTATTAGACATATGGTTCCATCCTGACTCAGAGAGGCATATAATGTAAGAAGTGTTCCATCAAACATTTTTCCCCGACTGTTTTAGCATGACACTATTTTATGCCTTCAGCTAAGGTCCTGTTAGCTATTTTTTTTAATTAGAGATCTCTTCAAATTCAGAATAATTTATTCAAGTTTTCTTATTGTACAGTTTACTTGATAGGTTTGTAGAATGCACTGTAGTTCAGGACACTGAGAAAAAGGGGAAACCTACCGAAAATCAGATCATGTCATTGGTGAGCAGAGCAAAAACAAAACAAAACAACGTATTTCTCTTTTTCTTCCCATGTGCAATCAATTTACCTTGACTCTGTGAGGCTTACTTTCAGGAAGCAAAAAGAAAAGGCATGAAATCACCTACTGCCATCTACTTCCAGAACTAGGTTCTTTAAACCCTATTTATTTATATTTATAATGTTCTTGGATTTTAATTTAGTCATATTTCTATACATAGCATACAAAAGTATTTAAGCACTTCTGACAGTTTTATGCTTAAAGAATTGAAAAGAGCAGTACTGTACTTGCAATGTTATGGGATTTTAGCTAAAATCTTATGCACAATGTACAAAACCAAGTTTGATACTTAAAAATTGAGCATGCCTATAGTGAACCAGTCCTGAACACTATAAAAACAATTACTGTTATACCACGAGAGTGTAATAGTGTGGTAATGAAAACATGTTCATAGAGTTTATGGAGCAACTGGAGCCAAAATTGCAATCAACATCCATAGAAAATGTCTTAGTCAAGCAAATAGAATTTTATTAGTTTTCTGCATTCCATATAATTTACAGATTACTTTTCAGTATGTTAAAAGCAAAGTATAGGTGTTTCAGGAAACTTAAACATTTACGTTCCATATTTATGTCATTATTTGCCTGGAATATATTAACTTAAGACAGAGGTATTTTGCTTTTTATCCAGATAGATATACATTTTTGAATCCAATTTTTCTGCTAAATTTTCCATTTTTGCTCAAAGAAAAAGAAAGGGATCCAATTACATGGTAAGTACTATAGGATGCAGATAAAGAAGTAATATTTTGCAAGTGTTAATATAAAGACTATATGTTTCAAATAAAGAACGTAGATCTACTGGAAGCAGGTGGTTTCACATTAAGTAAGAATGCTATAACTATTCATGTTTAGGTACAATTTATGGACAGCTACCTACAATGGTGCTTTTTAATAAGTTTGGAACTCAGTCACATCATATGAATTACATATATGCATTAAACAAAAATTTCATATATTACTTTTTGGATGATATAACAGAATTCTGCCATGGAAATGCGAATTGTAAAGACATAATTAAAATACATAAAATAATACCTAATACTCTGCCCATTTGTTATTTATTTTAAAAATGCCTTTGTTCCTCTAAGTGTATGAAAAATTTTATATGAAGTCTTTGTAATCTTTATTGTTCTTCTTTGTGTATGTTATAGTAAAAGATAAAAAAGTTTTTATAATTTTACATCTGCATATGTTTTATTTAGTGTTATTGAAACGTACCCTGTATTCAGGAGATTTATAATTTATCCTTCACAATCCAGCTTAGCTCTTAAATTGTGGAAAAGACTAAAAGAAAATTATGCAAACTGCCTGGTGCAAATGAATATAGAAACTTCATCACAAGAAATGCTTACCCTGTACCCTGTATTCAGGTGATTTATAATTTATCCTTCGCAATCCATTTTAGCTCTTAAATTGTGGAACAGACTAAAAGAAAATTATGCAAACTGCCTGGTGCAAATGAATATAGAAACTTCATCACAAGAAGTGCTCAATGATATTTAATTATAAAGTCCAGAAATAATGAAGCATTGCTATTGCTACGCTGCTCTTTCATCTCATGTGGGAAATCGTGTTTTCCTTCTTAGGTAATTATTGAGTTAGAATAGCAACTTATATACTTACAAACTGCATGTATGTATAGAGCTACATGGAAGGCCTTCATGTGTTTCATCCCAGACAAAATCTTGAACTAACGATGGCAAAAACGTGCTTCGATTAGAAAAGGTCCTTAATTCAGTTTAATCAATACTAAGCTAGCCTTTCAAAAAGATTCCCAAACCAGTGGACGACTGGCTGATCTTAGCAAATCTGACAGCATTTCATATTGAGGTCTAATTTCTAGCACCCTGTGTCCAGAATTGGAGACTTCTGAACATTTGCCTTTCATATTCCCAAAACACAAAGAATTCCTAAAAAGTCCACCAGAACTAATCTGACCATTTTGTGTCAGGATATAATATCTTAGCCATATGAAAAGCTATGAAATGTGTGGTATCCAATTTTTTCTCTTGAATATCTCTTCCCTTCCTGAGTTGTGTGACTAGTTCATTTGAAGTTGGGATGGGAACTGTTTTCAAAAGCAGTTTATGAGAAAGCATTGGAGTAAACAATTCAAAGGAAAGTAGACTGTCAACTTACCTCCTGCTTCTTGTATGAACTAAGCTGGTTCCAAGGAGAAGGAACTATCAGGGCAGGAGAGGCCATTTTACAAACTGAGTTTTATTTAGCAATAGCACTTAGACTTACATGCTGCCCCATAGTGCTTTACAGCACTCTCTGCATGGTTATAATATCACCATATTGCCACCAACAATCTGGGTCCTCATTCTACTGGTCTCGAAAGGATGAAGGCTGAATCAATCTTGAGCACCATCAGGATTGGACTCCAGGCTGTGGGCAGAGTTTGCCTGCAATACTGCATTCTAACCACTGTGCCACCAAGGCTCTTTAATCTATCAATGAATAAAACGGTTGTAGTGAATCACAGCAAAAGAAAAACGAATATCTTTTACTTCAGCTTGCTCTGACTATGCCCACCCTGCTGGATATTGGCAAAGATTGTTAACTGCAGAAAGAGTTACAAATAATTTGTACCTGAATCATATCAGAAAAATACAGTTAATATTATATAAAATGATCCAAATAGTGATAGAATTTTGATTAGATTTGTCCATTTTCTATTTTATTGTCACAGGTATTTTAAATAGTAAGGGTGGTTATTGCTAATTATTAGCTTATTTGCAGATAATAAATGCAGATAATCCCTGGCTTCTGCAAAAATGTTTATGGCATGTTTTTTACACACCTTCAGAGTTTGAACAGTTCACCATCTGACTAGCTTTTTATAGTAAATACTTAAAAGAGTTTCTTAAACGATCATATTTGGAGTTTCATTGTCATGCTAAAGAGAAACCCACATTTTATATATTTCTAGTTTTCAAACTGTAAGAATCTTCAGTATCTGGAGTACTGCAAGTTTTTGAAACTCAGTCAGTCATCATAATTATTTCTTACACTCTCGTTCGGGTTAAACTTGATAAAAACAGCCATGTAGATCACTTTGGTATTGATAATTCATAGAACAGAGGTCTCCAAACTTGGCACTTTAAGACTTGTGGACTTTAACTCCTAGTATTCTCCAGCCAGCTATCATTTCAGACAAATGGTTGTCTAGTCTCTTTGAAATCCTCCAGTGAAAGAGCACCCACAACTTAGGAAGGCAAACCTTTCCATTGGTTGATTGCTCTTGTCCTTAGGAAACTTCTCCTTAGTTGGTGTATTTTTCAAAGAGCATACAATCTTTATGATTGTTCCATGAATGCTCAACATTAAGACGATTATTGCAAACATTGTTATCAGGCTGCCCATAAATATTGTAGTGTAGAATAAAGATTTGGTTACTATATACTTTGTAAATGAGACTGAAGAAAAAAAATCCAAATCCATGAATGTTTTGTCCTCCACTATGTGTTAGTGGTGGACAAAATATTTCATATTTGAAATATGCTAAAATACTTCGTTCCAAGTTCAAGACAGTTCTGATTATCCTGGAAGTGTTCTGAGCTTCAAATAGGTTTGTTTTGAGCTTCAAACACTAGTTGCAAGTTCAAAATCGCAACTTGGGAGTCCTCCTGGATCCACAGCTACAATTGGACCACCACCTTAATGCTGTGACCAGGGGGGCCTTCGCTCAGGTTCGCCTGCTGCGCCAGTTGCGACCTTTCCTGGATCAGGGGGCACTACACATGGTCGCTCACGCCCTTATCACCTCTCGGTTGGAC
>JANHGC010002339.1:21607-33331 GCA_027560395.1 Boaedon fuliginosus | reverse complement strand
ATTGGTGCAGAACTGAAAGTTTGTATAGAGCACATACAAACTCCCATCCGCACCCCACCTCTCTTTTATAGATATAGTTCATATTCATGATCACCTTCAAAGAAGTTCAACTGCAAAACATTTCTGAAATAACTCTTTTCTATTCATTCCACTACAAATACCAAGTCTTCTTCAGAACAAAACCTCAACTAAACAGATCAGAAAAAAACTATATTTTTAAAAATACAAACTATATTGCTTTTTAAATGAATATTTAGAATGGCACTCCAGGAAAACAGCAGCAACAAGTTTGATTCAAAGCAAAATGAATGTAAATCAGTCATCATTGAGTTTGGGTGAAACAGAAGCATTCCACTTATTTATTAACTGGCTACATATGTCATTTCCTGGCTTAAATAGTATTTATGTACTACTAATAGGCATACTTCAGGAAAATGTTTGCCAGGTGCATATCTAGAACCAGACGAACATGTTGCTTTCATTAAATTTTTAAAGGTATAGAGCAATGTTCAAGGCCAGGTGTTAGCAGTCCTAACTAACAATCATAACTGACCTTCCTTTGAAAGATGTAATGTTTTCTGGACATGAAGTTTTATTCCAGGTGGTTTACAAAATTAAAATCTTAATACAATTAAGATAAAAATATAGTCATGTGCATTTAATAGTCAGCAATGATAACCAGAGCACATTCCCAGATACTTAAATCATGGGAGGAATGGAAGAAATTGTGCCTGGTGCCTAAAATTAGACATTGGTACCATGGAAACTCTATTAGAATGGATTCCTAGTTAAAGATGCTTTTTATTTCACCTCTAACAAGAAGGGAACAGAGCCTAAACCATCCTGGATAATGGCAAGAGGCTGAGAGCTGTAATTTGTAACCAGATTATTTAACCCTGCATGTTAGGTTTATGTGAGTTGAGTTTTGTGAGTTGTGTTCAGTAGCACTTCACTTTCATATATAGGACAGTAGTCACAAAACAGAATATATCTAATCACACAACACCTGCTTACTATGTCATTAGTTGTGATCATAGCACCTTTAAATCTTTCCTCAAAAAGTTAAAAGTCTATGGCATATGCGGTCTGGATGTTAAAAATATAAACTTTTCAGTTAAATTTGGAAGGGAAATTCCTGTATGCATGTATGTATGTGTATATATCATGCTTGGCCAATACATTTTGTATATGTTGTCTACTAAAAGTGAACTTTTGGTTTTATCTGCCTCTTCCTGGTATTTAGTCCTCATTTTCATGACCTTGTAGGTCATGAAAATATGAATATTCCCCAATACAGTCCATTACTAGTTGCAATGAAGTATGCAATGGGGCAAGGGATATGAAAGATCCATTTTAAGATCATTTTTATTTACCTCTTTCTCTTGTCCCATCTATAACTTTGATTTAATTGATTTTATATTCATTGAATGAAATTCATTCTTTGAAGAGACAAAATTAACTGGGAATGAAATCTTAGCAAGAGTACAATGTAGAGTGTTTTGTTTGTATGAAAGATCTAAAGTTTGGGTGAATAAAAATGAAATCTTTGCCTGAAGACCAATTGGTTTTGCAAAGATGATACAACAAGGATGCTCTTGAGGACTTGGCTCTGTGCTCTACAGCTCCATAGTAATTATTTTATAACCAGCAAAAATGTCATATGTTTTAAACTATGCATACATTTTTAATAAAAACTATATCCTGAATTAAAAGGGAAAGATTTAGCTTTGTAATGGTTACTGTTTATAATGTTTTCTATAATTTGCTATTAAAGCATACATACGTTTTTGAATGTATAGTATTTTGCATACTATCTATCATTTCTTTTGTGAAATCTAGAAAAATGGGTATTTCCTAAACCACCTTGCAAGGCAACAGTAATGAGCTGTGCTCACAGATGGGAATGAATGATCCATCCAGCCTATGTTTTAAACAGGTTGGGATGTTACTCAGCCTTATCTGATACAGAATCAGTAATCAGTATTTGAAGGATATAAATTTTCTCCTGTCTGGTTGAGATAGGTTATTTCAATCAGGGTACAATTCAAGAAGTTCAATAATAATGATCCATTTTAGATATCTATAATTATCTTATTTTAAGGCAAATATTCTATACATACTTATCTAGACCTAAGTCAGAAGGAACCTAGTGGCCCATGCTTCTAAATAAGCATAGTATTACATTGTACATGCTAAAAACTACAGTTAATAGATCTAATCAAAAATGTTCAAGAAATGACACGTGGATTCTATGACTAATCACTCTTCTTGACTGCAAGTAATGAAATAATAAATCACAATTTTGTGAAAACGTTACTGAATGAACAAGCCTCGATTTTCAGCAACTTATAAACAAGTATTATCAATTACTGGATGATTCACTTGGGATTTGCATGAAGTTTGAAAACTTAACTCATAAAATTAATACTCTGATCTTCAAACTGTCCTGCCAGAGCAAATCTTACTCATTGTAGGCAGTGCCAGGTATTTTGGATCCCCAGGCAAAGATACTTTGGGTGCTCCAATTTTATCATCTCTACCAGGTATTTTGGACCCTGGTAGAGCTGCCAATCTTAATTTCATATATTTCATACTTTCTACCAAATAACTGTGAGGTGCGCAGATACTTGATTCCAGGACTGTTGCTTGCATTTAATAATTGTGCCATACATTTGTTTTTACAGGTTGCTCTGTTTTTATTCAAATGAAATTGAATCAGTAATGGGTGTAGAAATAGTTCCAAGACTTGGCTTTCCTCCATATACAACTTCACAATGATGATTCATTTTTATTCTTTAGTGTGTTTACTTGGAAATACATTCATTGGTTTCAGTGGTGCTTATTTGCTGTTCGGACTTGTACTGTTAAACATTTATTTTTTTCCTCTACAACCCTATTCTCCAAAAATTTACCGTGGGGATTTATAAACAATTGGGTCAGCTTTCAGATAAAGTATCCTTAGATGTTGCAAATCATTCCATTTTATATTTCAGAAAAAATAACTAATCATATTTCAAAATTAACGTATAGAGTTTTCTGTGTGATTGCTTTATACAGCAAAATTGGAAATGAACAGAACCATTGCAAGGCAGCATACTGATTGCCTTGACTTTGTGCTAGATTTATTGATTTGCACTGATCTTTTAAGAGTCCCATTGAAGTACCTTATTAAACTGACTCTGTAGTTTTGGATTGCTATCTCACAACCCATCCTACAAAAGGAGAATATGGGAAGCAAATGTTTTGTTTGGTTGTCTTGAAGTTCTGGAGGAAAAGTGGTTATAACTCTAATAAATGGGTAGTTGGACGTTCACGTTAAGTGTACCAACTACCCATTCGCCAGAGGATCCAGGACGGTCTCGGTGACGTCAGATGGGTGCCATTGCCCCAGCCTAAGATGGGAGGGCTGACCGAGGCCTAGAGGAAACTGAACCCAGCACCCCTAGTCCAAACTCCATGTCTCTTGCGGTGAAAGAGTCCACTTTATAGTGGTTGACAAAGGTATTCGGGGAACTCCAGGTGGCTGCCCTACAAATGAGTTCCAGAGATGGGCACACCCTGAAGGCCGCCGATGCAGCTGCCCCCTGCAGCGGAATTAGCCACGATACCCTGTGGAGTGATCAGACCCTGTGAAACATAAGCGTTAACAATGGCCTCCCTGATCCATTTGGAGATAGTAGCTGGAGAGGCCCGCTGTCCACAACGTTTACACTGAAAAAGTACAAATAAGGCTTCCGATCTTCTGGAGCTCGAAGTCCTGTCCAAATAAAAGAGAAAGGCATGGCACACATCCAGCTGGTGCCACTCTCTTTCCTGACTGTTGGAAGGATTAGGGAAAAAGGCAGGCAAAACTGTTTTGCAGATCTTCCTGGACGAGGAGGGCCAGCGGAGGGAAGAAGCTTTAGGACACAGGTCAGTTTGCGCACCTGGAGAAACCTGCTTGGCAGAATGCGAGTCAGCTCCAGAGAGTAGCCCTTTCTTATAGTGTCCCTGACCCTTTTGTCCTCCATAATGTCTCTCCACTGGGGAAAAAAGAGTGAAAGGCGACCCCCCACTTGAGGAACTGGCAAGTCATTGCTGTTTAGCGCCGGACTTGGGCCCGTATGGTCTGGCCTGGTTGCGGGCCTTGCCTTTCTGGCCCTTGGGATGCCATGAATGATCCTGGCCCCTTGCATGGTTGTGGGGGGGGGGCGGTAGTCTGCACGGGGACGAAAGGGATGAAAGGAATACTTGGGTCTGAAAGACGGAGGGGGAGGTCTGGGTTTTGGTTTAGACAGGAGTCCCCTCCTCTTTTCCCCAGGCCCTGCGAGAAAAGGTTCCAAGTCCTCCCCAAACAGTTTGTAACCCTTAAAGGGAAGCCCCACCAGCCTGCCATGGGCTGCTCCATCACTGTCCCAGTTGCGCAGCCAAGAGCTGCGATGCACGGCAACTGAGGAAGCCATGTCCCTTGCTAAAAGTTGCATAGCATCATAGGTAGCATCTGCGGCAAATGCTACCATGGATCCTATAGTATGGAGCTCTGACTGAGCAGCCCTTGAAAGTTTCCCCCTATCCAGCAGTCTCTGGCACCAGAGGGCGATGGCAGGGCAGACTGTATTGTTTGGTGGCTCTAATTCTCGAATCCTTCGAGTAACAAGGAGAGGCCCACTCCTTACAAATAGTCTTCATGAATGATGGTGGTAGGGTGAAGACAGCAGGAGACTCCTCGTGTCCGGGGGGAATGACCGACTCCAAGTCGAACTCCGAATGTGAGGTGGAAGGCACAGGAGCTGGCTCCGGCTCATCAGGGTTGAGGCACAGTGTGGAGACAACGCTTCTGTGGACCTTGGAAAAAGCCTCCAGGGCAAAAAGACATCTAGATCTCTTCATGGGGTGCTCCTCCAAGTCTTTGTCAGAGGAATCCTCCCCAGGAGTGTCTGAGACGTCTGAGTCTAGTTGTCCAGGTTCCCTCAGGTCCTCCTGCTCTTCCTCTGAGAGTCCTTGGAGGGCCTGGGACTCTGATACACTGGAGTGTCTGGAGTGTCTAGGAGGAGAGTGTGTTAATACCTCCCTATGCTCCATGCTGCCGCTCTTCATCGCTTTAGGCTCAGCAGTGCCAACGGGCGATTGGAACTGGCTCAAGGCTGATGTTATGCCGTCCTGGATCATCAACTGCATGCGGGAGGCCATCTCCTCCCAGGTAGTAGGGAGAGGCGTCCCCGGCATCAAAGTCTCCTGAGGCTTATCCATGGACCTAAGGAGAATGAGGAGGTAAAGGAGAAATGAATAGACAAGGGAAAAACTCTGGCTCGGAGGCATGTAGCCCCGATCTGGAGTATAGATCTACTGTTATCATTTTTTTTATAAGACCGGACCCAGGGCGATTGCAGGGACCCCCCTTCTAACCCCAGGTCCATACTCACTGCGAGGGCTCTTGTGGATGAGGCAAAGCCGGTCTGGTTGTGCCCTTGGCCCGGGAAGGGCTGGAAGGGCCTTGAGAGGCCACGGTTCTTTTCTGCATTCAGTTCCTCCCAAAAGGGGGAGATGGGTGGGAATGATTGTCAGGGCTCCGGCCATGCACCCACTCTCCTGGGACAGAGCAAATTCGTTGGTCGCTCCTGCAAGCCAGAATCGAACGGGCCTGTTTGGGCCTGCCGCCTTCTGAACGCCACGTCGGGCCCTGCGTGTGCTCACCTGCCCCCCCTTTTTTTGTCTGAGGCAACATGCCCGGGTCTCAAGGCAAAGGGAGATCTTTGGCGTTCCACAAGAAAAACTGAGAGTCCTTAGAAGATGGCAGCCGTAATTTTTGTGCACTTTCCGCGACCGTTATGGGCTGCTCTGAGGCTTTCAGAGTGTCGGGGCACTCAAAATGGCCAACAGACCTTGATCATAAGGCTTTAGGGTGCCAGAGCGCTCAAAATGGCCAACGGACCCTCTCCAAATGGTAGCCAGGACTTCGCACGGCTTAGCCAGCCTGACCTTTGGCGAAAGGAGAAAAGCCGCAGGAGGGCTA
Organism: Boaedon fuliginosus; assembly: GCA_027560395.1. NCBI lineage: Eukaryota > Metazoa > Chordata > Lepidosauria > Squamata > Lamprophiidae > Boaedon > Boaedon fuliginosus. The sequence goes on along the minus strand of JANHGC010002339.1, from coordinate 27,339 downwards.
ACGGCAAGCCGCTCCACTCCGTTCGCGGCTAGGCTAGCCACGCGCCGCTGAATACCAGTTAGCTGGCCCATTCCTAGGCGCCCTTCCCCTGAAGGGCGGAAGGCACGAAGCGCTCACCTGCCACCGCCGATGACACTCAGCTGTTTGGTGGTGCGGCGGTCCCAGGCGGCGATGATTCTCGCAAAGATTTAAGGTGTGGAATAAAAAATTTACATGAACGGATCCAGGAGGATTGGTGAGCTGGACTATGCTGCTGTGAAGCAAGACAACTCTGGGAAGGAGGGAGCTCCACCCCTGCCTAAAGAGCTGGCTTGCTTGACAAGGGCGTAGCCCATCTGACGTCACTGAGACCGTCCTGGATCCTCTGGAGAATCTTAGTTTCTTGGTCTCTATGCCAGAATACAGGATGCAATGGAACATAATGTAATATTATTTGGACTGAAGAAAGTTGCATATTTGTATTTTGACTAAACTTCAACTGTGAATGCCCTAACATATATCAGAGCAGAGGGAGAGGGGAAGCTTTTTAAATGGTATAATTATTACTGTGTAAGTTATATTATCATATGATATGAAAAATGTCACAGTAATTTACATCTTTTGATACACATATTTCCATCCATAATATCACTAGTGTGGTATAAGTAGGATTTGATGTTTTGAGTAAAAAAAGAAATAAAATTATTCACAAAATAACCATCTAACCAAATTACCACAATATTCCTTCCTTGGTTTATTTTATTGAAATAAATTCTGTTGTAGTTAATTCTGGTTTAATTCTTAAATTAACAGGTCTCACACTCCAGAACTTCCACCTTCCTTTAATTTTAAAAAGATCTAACATGCTTACAGTGGCACTTGATTCTTTGAAAAGTAAAGGATTCATTCTGTCAGTTCTGGGAATGCCATGTGACACCCAATCAAATGAATATTACAGGAAGCCCAAGGAAACAAAAAAAAAAAAAAAAGCAAAGATTATAGAATCTGGATTTTCTCTCAGAACAGATGAGATATTATCTCAGGGTGGTGGGAATTAATATCTATCCTTCTAATGTTCAGATTACTCTCTGGTTGATATGAGTCTTGGCAGTCACAGCACCCTTTACAGAGAGGAGGCCTATTCTTCCACAACATGCCTCCCAGCACCCAGTTAGATCTCACAGAGTCAGCCTCAGTGGTGGGATTCAATTTTTTTTACTACCGGTTCTGTGGGCGTGGCTTGGTGTGACATGGTGGTCATGTGATTGGGTGGGCATGGCCATGTGGGCATTGCCGCCTCGAGTTCCCCTACAAGGGGTGAAGAGAGGTGGGGTATAAATCTAATAAATAAATAAATAAATAATAAATAAAATGAGCCTGCTTTGAACTGGAAAGAGATTTGAAATATGTGAATTTTTTCTCTTATGTGCCTCAGGATAATGTTGCAGGATCTAATCAGAGTTGGTCTCTGGGACCAGAGGTTTTGCCTTCTGAGCTTTCAGATTCGTGCTGGAGCCCATCTTCAGGGAACTTCTTTGTAGTTCCAGCAAGAGTCCAAAAGCTCGGAAGACTGGTCCGGGTGAGTGGCCCAGATTGGATCCTGCATTTTCTCTTCTTTTGTATGCCCAAACTAAGGTATGGTTGGAAAGCAGTAATCCTTTCCCTCACTGGTGTTCTTTTCTAATAATTAAATTGGAGCTTTGGCGAATGCATATTTTCCTGCTAGGTAGATGTATAATTGTTCTCAAAATGACAGGAAATATTCTCTGTTCTAAACAGAAAAATTTTACCAGCTACCAGCCAGTTACTATTACAAAAAGATATCAATGAAACAGAAGGATTCCTGATTTTTTGCAGGGGGATTGGCATTTTGGAGCTGAAATTGCAGAAGCTGGTCTGTATGAGTTGAAAACTACAGTTTCATTAGAAGGAAGGAAGGAAGCATGAATCTTGAAAGATGACATGGAATGGAATGGTGAAAAGCAAGAGCTGACATATTGAAAGCCTAAGAAGGCAGCTACAAAAATCTTAACCAAGACCTGTAAATAAGAGAATTGGAAAGACCTGGGGAGAAAGTACTAGAATAAATTAAGCATAAAAATAGGAAAAGATTAGGTTTAGTGAAACTAAAAATCTGCTTATGTTCCTATTAAGCTATAAATAAGCCCTGCGGGGATGAAAAATTATTCTCACTTATTGTCCTGCTCCCCTCCTGAAACTCTGACAATGTCCACAATGTCTATAAAGATGTCAAACCACTTCTAATAAGTTTGGAATAAGGAATTTGAGTTCAGAAAATTTTGAATGTTAAATTGTTTCTATCCTTGTAATATGAGAAGGTAGGTTGCCAATAAATTAATAGCAGCTTTTGTTAGCTGTGGATGTTTCAACTGGGTTAGCTAATTAGTATTTGACCACTAGCAGTCATTTGCCTTTAAATGTTTTCAAGGGAAAAATAATATTTTTAAATAGTTATTTGTTAATTGCATTATAAAAATAAGTTATTCAAACCAAATATATTGTACATTTAATCATAAAATCAAAGAATATTTTAAATGAAATAATAGATGTATTAATTCCTTCTAAAGCTCACTAAAATGTACCCAAAAGATTGGGTCTAGAATTAATTATGTTCAGAGTGGTTCTATTAAATTTAGTGAGACAAATCAACTAAGTCACTAGACTCCTTTGATTTCAGTGTAATAAATTTAAATAAAACCATGAATTTACTAGCCATCGTCTTTGCTGAACAATTAGGAGTATTCATAGATTCTTGCTTTTTCTAATAATATAATATTAATACTTCTGTGTTAAATGTAATTTTGAAAAGTTAATGTCCATACAATGAGGTTTGAAGGGGGAAAAAGATATGCAGCTGTATAAAAGAGAAAAATGCAGTTTTTCCTATGTATCCAAAGAAAATCCTACGCATCCACATGAGTCTTATGAAAGATGGAAAGAGAGAAGTAGGTCAGCATTGTTAGAAAGGAATTAAATTTCACCATCTCTAGGAAGCTCAAAATAAGCAAAACAAACCCCAATTCTTGTTCTTAATCATTTAGACATAACTGACATATAGAATACATCATGTATGTTTTAGTATACAAAATGCAGAAATTATACTGTACTGAATTCTAAGTCATTGCCACTGGAAAAATGATAATGATGGGTTCACTTACTTTACTGGTAAACTTGCCAGATTTTATCCCACAAGCTGATTTACAATTCTTAGAACCACATGTGGTAACACAATCTTATTTCAAGTGAAACATTTATTCTGCTCACTTAACAATCCCATTTACAATTTGATCTTTATGCAATACAGGACTCAAGGACCCAACGTTCAACAAGCTGAATTGCATAGGATGTGGCCTTTCTATTGTAATATTTATCATTTGTCCTTTAAAAAAAAATAACAAAAGTGGCTTTAAAAAACAGACATAATCAATTACATTAAAATTATTCCTAATCAATTAAAACAAATTCTCATCGGTTAAAAACAAATTCCAATCAATGATATTAAAAGCAAATGCTTATCAATTATATTAAAAACAATGGATTTAGATTTTGGATTTAGCCAACATGATTCTGAACTTACCAAATGTAGCAACTTCCATTGGAGAAAGATTTCCTTTTAAGGTTACATTTATGAGATGATAGAAAACATTAAAAATACATTAATGTAAAAATAAGTTAAACTTTCCTTTTTTAATGTAAATTTTTCCTTAAATATTGGTAATGGGTTTTATAGGTTTTTACCTTGTTAGATGTAAGTGTTTGACAAAAAAAAAAGGCTTTCGGTATGAATTCTTACTGTGTTTTGCTACAGGGCACCAAGTTTTGACACATTCTTTTTTCTGAGGTTTTCCAGGAAGATTCATGCTATACTATATAAAGAGTCCATTTTAAAGTCCAAAGCTTTACAAAATATTTAGAATAAGAAGTTATTCTCAGTTTACAGATATAAATCCACTGATGGATCTTCACTGGCCAAGTGCCATTATGCATGAGTTCATAGTGTTTATACTTCAGTTCAGCTGTTTTTAAATCTGTAAGCACTTACATGGGAGTAAGTCCAGTTGAATTCTTTAAGATTTATTTCTAAGCATAGGAATCAGGCTTAGAAGTAGAAGCGGCATGTTACCAAGTAGATTATCTATGCATTCTTTGAAGAACAAGCCAGGCACAAGGAAATCACTGCCTACTGTTGAGTTTGATGATTAGTATATTCTTTGTTCTTTATAAAATATAATTTATCCAGAAAATGCAACAAAAACCCACTTTTGCAGGCAAGCAATTTAGCAAGTTTATCTACCTATCTATCTACAATTATATCCACTACCCATCCCATCCTGCAGGATGCCTGGTGCTCTAAATATAGTGCATGGTGATTGTAAAGATTTTTTCCCTTCTTGATACAATGGAGTGATCTTGCAACTAACTTATTTTGCAATATGGTCCCTTCCCAAAGTAAAGGAACCTGAAAAATAATTTGAATAGGTTAAATAATTTTTACAACAAAATTTGTTCATATGAACAACTTGCTCAAACTGAGCTATAATTAAACCTCCGGCTGCTGGAAAGGATAAAACAACAACAACCAGTATGTCTAAGATGGGCATTTGTTATTTGCACGAATTATGTAACATAGCATTGGAATGTTTATGTATTCAAATTCTATAGCCACCCATCTCAATCAATGACTCTGTATGGCTTACAATTCCAAAGGTAAAAAACAAAAATAATAAAAAGCATTTTAAAAACAGTAAAAACATCCAAAATAAATATACACAGTAGTCAAGATAATTGACCCGTTAAGAGTAAAACTAAGAAACTGGATTCAATAAATTTTGGACTCAAATACGTGGCTAGAAAAAATGACCAAACAACATAGATTTCAAACCAGAATTGTTTTTACTAGATATCACATCAGAGGGTTATGACAAAAGGACAATATATTTAATATTACATGTTCTGACTGCAGCAAGAATTGTATATGTGCATAAGTGGAAAAATTAAAACATCCCATCACTTAAGTGGAAAAATTAAAACATCCCGTCAAATTATAAGATGATAAGATTTTTTCTAACCAAATATGTATTTTAAAAATAAAAGATAAAGGAGATAGAGAATACTATTTAACATGGATTAGGTTTTATTGATGGTTAGAAACATGAGGTAGAAATTGGAAGACAAAAGAATCAGGTGAGGGGGACCTGGAAAGAGTCATTGTATTATTGACATAAGAATATAAATATTAGAAGGATAGAGGATTTGATGTATTACATGACGGTCAGAATTTTTTGTATAAAATTTGTATATATAAATTTGCATACATGTTATTTTGTTTTTACCTGTTTTATGACAATTGGAATGCCATGGCCAATTACACTGTATTCAATATATCAATATGTAAACAATAAAAAAATCCAAGAAAGAAAGAAAAAGAAATGGAGTTCAATACCCGGAACACAGGGATATTAATACCTCAGTGAGTTTAAACCATTTCATGTGAAGGATGGAGAAGTTCTGGAAAATAGTGGAATACAAGTTCTGGGAAATGGACCAGGAAGTGTGGACTATGCAGAATGTGGAGGCACCCAATAAGGAACTTGGATTTAGCTATGTAACTCAAGGATTCCAGCATCTCTGTACAAATACACAGAGTATGGAGAAGATCTTGTTCCTTTGGAATCCGTTGGATGTCAGTACATTGGTGAGAGTGTGTAGTTCGGTTTCTAGGTGTTGTTCAT
>JANHGC010002339.1:0-18157 GCA_027560395.1 Boaedon fuliginosus | reverse complement strand
GTTGTACGCCGCCTCGAGTTCCCCATTGGGGGAAGAGAGGCGGGATAAAAATCGAATTAATAAATAAATAAATAAATTTTCTTCCCCTGTACTCTGAAATCCGATGTTCCTCCATTCCTACACTTCACATCAGTTCTGCCTGCTAGTTCTTCTTGGTATCAGCAGGGTGTTTTGATATTCACATTTCTGCATTTTCTTCAGCATCAAGGACTTTTTTTTTTTGGTTTCACAAAACTTAGCCCTTTCTAAAAAGAGCTTAAATGTCTTAAAAATAAATCTGAAGCTTTAATGCTGTGTAATTATCTTGTCTGTTATCTCATCTGCTGTTTAATCTTCCATTCCTTCCCTTGGCATTTTATGACAGTCTTTCCCATATGGCCCCTTCAGATGTGCTGATGCAAAGGTAGCCAGCAGGGCACACCGGCCAGGAACTCTGGGAGGTGCAGTCCAAACACATCTGGAAGGAGTCAGGTAAAGAATGGTTGTATTATGCCCACTTTTTACGATTCATAAAGGGATGTCTATGAGGCCACGTTGCCTCTGGCAGTAGGAAGCATCAATTCTCCCTACCAACTGTAAAATCTACAGTATGGGAGATGTTGACTTACTTTAGGGAATTGTCAGGATCAGAGCAGTAAGACATGATTTAAACTTCTTTATCGCTGCACGTCAGGGAACTTTTACATCCTTCCTTTGGAGATGGTTGCTTAGCAGTTGCGTTTATACTTCATTGGAAGTCTCTCCTCTAGCTGCTCCATTTTGTTGTTTGAATGTGGCTTGTCTTCCACCTGCCTCCCAACTTGGAAGTCAGATCAATCCATCAGCATGCAGGACATGCATCTCCACACAACAAAACAATTGAGATTTGGGAGGTCTGTGCATCAGCCCATCGACAAACGCCTGCAACCTACACTTACCCATCAACCCCTTCACAAGCTAGGTATGCATCAATGCCTACAAACATGTGGGAACAAATCTAAAGCTTGAATCATGGCATGCAGAGTGAGCTGAAGAATCCAGAGCATTTTTGAAACATTATTGAAATATTCACTATAGTACAGTGCTAGGTGGATCTCTTCAAGGTGCCACATCTTGTTGAGTGCTCTTGGCAGGCAAGATCAAATTCCATTGCTAAAATCATTACTGTGATGGTTATATTGTTTACCCATGATGCTCTGTGGAAGTTGGACTTTGAAGAAGCAGGCTAGGAAGACTGTTGGTGCCTTGAATTTTGGTTGGAGAAGACTCCTGAGAGCAGGCCAGACAGTCAAGAAAATAAGCTGATGGATCACTGAACAATTCAACCCAGAGTTCTCATCTGAGGCACAAATAGTGAGGCTCAAATTATCCTACTTTGGACACATTAGACCTAGATTTTTTGAGAAGACACTAATACTGGGGAAGGAGGACGGAAAGAGAAGATGGATGAATTCAATAAAAGTGGCAATAAGTGCACTATTGGAAAAACTGAAGGACCAGATTAGGAACATGCCATCATGGGGAAAATCTATTTATGTGATCTCCAGGAATAAAATAATGACTTGATATCACATGATCAAATGAAAAATAATGTATGCATATGTGCATATGTACTTAGTGCTGAATTAAAGAAGCGGGGAAGACTGAATTCTAGTCCATCCTTGGCAAAGCTGGTTCAGTGACTTAGGGACAGTTACTCTCCCAGCCCCAGGAATAAAGCAGTGGCAAGCCACTTCCAAAAATTTTGCAAAGAAAACTTCTCCATGTGATCATCAGAAATCAAGTCTGTCCTGAAGAACCCCTTCCCCAAAATGGTTTATCTTTCCATATATGTTTTTATACTGCCAAATTTATTGAAATTTGGTTGCTACCATGACTTTATATGTTGCTTCCATCAGCAAATTGTGAAATGTGACAAGTTTAACAGCTGACTGCTAGCTGCCAACTAACCTATATCTAATTCATAGGTATGAATGTGTGTGTGTGTGTGAGAGAGAGAGAGATGTGTGTATGTGTATATATATAATCCTCCAAGTAAAATGTCATTTGCATAGTCACCAAGATTAAATACAAATACAAGGTATGGTTGGGGGAGGGCAAGGATATGTTCACTGCCTTGAGTTATAAAAATAATAAATGTGGAATATAAATTAAATTAAAAAATATAATTATTTCTCCTCTCCATCCTTCCTTTCAGTCCTCATTTGACAGACCCATGTTCCTTTACCACAGGGGTGGGGAACGATGGCCCTTTTATGACTTGTGGATTTCAGTTCCCAGAATTCCTGAGCCAGCCATTCTGGGAGTCCACAAGTGATAAAGGGGCCTTCGTTCCCCACCTCTGACCTAAAGCATCTGTTCCTTGGAGAAGAACATGGAGAACATCGATCAGTACAGTTGCTAAGAGCTGACAATGACTTGATGGCATTCAATCAATCAATCAGTCGATCAATCAATCATGGTTCTGAATGCAGCTGCAAAAGATTGTAAAATCGTTCTCCACCTCTGCTGTAGGATAACTTCCAAGTTTCTGGTTTGGGAGACTGTGTGAGGCAGGAGAGTTTGGTCCACAGAGAGGAGAGAGAGGCTGAGCCAGTGAATGTAATTTGGGCCCTCTAACTTCCCTGCCATCCATAAGGCTACATGACTATGTGTACGATTTATGTTTTCTAGAAACCTAAAGGTTACTTCCTTGCACCAATCTGACTTACAGCTGACGATTTTCATCCTGACATGCTGGTGCACAGCAATAGTTTGCTCATTCACCTTTAAAAAGACAAAAGGAGTGATAATCATATTTTCTACTGTCAAATTATTTTTTATATCAGATAAATGTCACCCGGGTATATTTTTAGTGTGTTTGTGTGCTGCATTTTAAAAATACCAGTTTGCTAAAATGCTTCTCTGTGAAATTACTCTTGCACATTGAGGTTTGGTTTAAATAAAGACATTTTCCACAGAATAATACTTGAAGAATTCCAGATACAAAACATTGTGCTCTTTAGCAAATGAGAATTATTACATAAGTTGCTTTTTCTCTGAAATAAACCTTTTAAATCTACATTGAAATAGTCTCTGTAGTTTTATTATCTGAAGAGCTATTGTTATCTCTAAAAAGATTATCTCTATAACCAGTAATCATAGACTAAACATTAAAAAGTGTATAAGCATCCATAATATTTTTTAAAAAAACATTCTCTTTGTTATATGACTCAGAGAATGTACAGGATTTCATTGTGAGAAGCATTTTAAAACTGTTATCTCAATGCAGTGCTAAATTTATTCACCAGGGGTCATCAAAGGTCTGGATTTTCTTTGTCTACCTGTTGACTCAAATATATATTTTTTAAATTATCCAAGTTTCCATAATGAATTCCTGGGGTTTTTCAATGTCAATCAATTGCAGTTCCATAGATACGTACAATAATTATTTTGAATATTCACCATATAGCGATAATTTCTTTGCACATTGCAGAATGTTCTATAAGCACTGCCACAGAAGATGATAATGGTGATTCTGACAAAGTCCTTTTTATGAAGCATCAAATTATTAATAAAGTTGACAGCAATAAATGTGGCATTCAGTGAAGAAAGAAGAAATGTGAAAAACAGCTTTTGGATCAAGGTGCATTTCTTAGTAGTTACACATCTTCTATCTCTCAATATTAAACATTCCAGGAGAAATAGATTTAACTTGTATGTTCAAAAGGTCATCGCCATGAACTACAGATAGTCCTTGACTTACAATAGTTTGTTTTGATGACCGTTCAAAGTTATAATGGCACTGTAAAAAGTGACATGACCATTTTTCACATTTACGACCGACTGTTGCAGCATCCCCACATGGTCACATGATCAAAATTCAGTTGCTTGGCAACTGGTTCATATATATGACGAACCAGCAGTGTCCCAGGGTCATGTGATCAGCTTTTGTGAGCTTCTGACAAAGTCAACGGCAAAGCCAAAGATTCACTTAACAACCCTGTTACTAACTAAACAACTGCAATGATTCGCTTAACAGCTGTGGAAAGAAAAGTTGTAAAATGGAGCAAAACTCATTTAACAAATGTCTTACTTAGTAAACTAAATTTTGGGGTCAATTGTGGTCGTAAGTTGAGGACTACCTGCATAAATTGGCCGCCTTGAGTTCCCCTTTTGGGTGAAGAGAGGCGGGATATAAATCAAAGAAATAAATAATAAATAAATAAAACAGGCAATTTTAAGCATGAAAACTTACCGTTAGTGCTGGTGAGTAAAACAGCTGGTTCAGTGTGACAATCTGTTCTGACATTTTAACAATATTTAGGGGATTGAAGTAATGCAATATATCGGACTATAGTATTTTTAAGATATATTTGTAATGAATGTTTGAATAGAATAATTATCTGTGTTTTACTTAAAGTTTTACCATATGATTTTAAAGAAGAGATATATAAGAATTTCAAAACTTAGAAATATGTATGTAAAAGAAAATGAATTAACATATTTAAGCTCAAACGACATTGGTCAGACACAAAATAACTTTTTCTTTCTGTAATCTTTAAAAAATAATAACAAAATTATTGCAACAAAAAAAAAGAAGATGTCTACATCTCTGGGAAGTGACACCATCTATGTGGCCTAGGGATGCCAAATTCTTTGAGCTGGTACATAAAACTTTTATCACACACTATTTGTTGCTCCCGTGTCAATCCTTATCCCTTTTTTATTGACTTGATCCCAATCATAGCAGTCACTTGCTTCCTTTTAAGGCAATGGTGGCAAAGATTAAAAAATGTTATATATCAGGTTTCCCTTGCATGCTATCAGAGTAAAGGAAAAAAGACTGCTGGAAATAAGAGTGGCCCAATGAAGGATAATGGAGAATTGGGTACTCACCGTGAACTTCCATTCTCGGTGGAGACATGAACTTCCATTCTCGGTGGCAAGATGGGTTCCGCGCCCTTTGCTAGGCAGCGACAGACCAAAAAGGGGGTGGAGCTTCCCACGAGGTCCCAGTCCACATGTAGCATGGATAGCCAACTGAACATCAAACTTTGAACAACTTGAAACATCGAAAAACAGGAACAACGTGGAACCCCTAAAACAGAAAACTGGGAAACACCCCCCCAACTCTGAGGATTAAGGAGAGTGATTAGACAACTATGAATTATGACATTTGAAATGAAATATATCTCCCCCTCTCCCCCTGAAGCACCAAGGGGGAAGGAGAACACAGTAAAACCTGAGTTCCCGGAAGAGAACGTGAACGCAAGGTCGAATGGGTGGGGCACTGAGGGCATCGTGTCTCCACGGAGAATGGAAGTTCACGGTGAGTACCCAACTCTCCATTCTCCCGTGGAAAGACACGCTGGCTTCGGTGGCAAGATGGGTGAAATACCCTAGCCTATCGCAGGTGGGCTGACCGAACTGAAGAAGCTACCCGTTGAAGAACCCCTCTACCAAAACCCAGGTCCCCAAAAGAATAGGAGTCCACTTTATAGTGACGAATGAAAGTGTGGGGAACTGACCAGGTAGCTGCTCTGTTCTAAGGATGGGAAGGAATGAAAGGCCGCAGAGGTACATGCCGCTCTGGTGGAGTGAGCAACTATCCCTAAGAGGGGAATAAGATCCTGAGCCTTATAAGCCTCCGCGATGGCTTCCCTAAGCTAGCAAGAGATAGTGGAAGATGAAGCCCGCTGGCCTTTTTTCTTGAAGTGAAAGAGGACCAGAAGAGAATCCAATCGACGGAATGGGGCCGAACGATCTAAATAATACAGTAGGGCTCTACGAGCGTCCAGGGTATGCCACAGTTTCTCCTGGTGAGAAGTGGGGTTGGGATAAAAGGAAGGTAGGATAACTTCCACCTCTCTGTGAAAGACCGAGTTAATCTTTCGAATGAAAGAGGGATCGTGAGCAGTATTGCCCGATCGGGTAGAACGGATAGAAGGCTGGGCAAGGTTGACAGGACCGCCAGCTCGGAAACTCTGCGTGCAGAGACAATGGCTAGAAGAAAAAACATCTTAAGAGTTAGTTCCCGGAGCGGGCAAGAAAGCATAGTTCAAAAGGGGCCGAAGAGAGAGACTGAAGGACCAAGACCAAGTCCCAAGAAGGGGCCCTAGGGATCGGAGGGGGGTTAAGAAGAGGGGCTCCCCAAAGAAATTTCCTGATGTGAGGATGAGAGGACAGCTTGGGGCCCTTGGGGAAACCCAGGACCGCTGAAATGGCCGAGACTTGCCGTTTAAGAGTCGAGGTACTAAGACCTAGCTGAAAACCTTGCAGGAAACCTAAGAGATTGCCTCTCTTGATGCATTCTGAGGAAAGATTCCTGGCACCAACATTCAAGAGACAACCAAGTGGAATTGTACATACGGTTGGTGGATGCCCTTCTCCCGGCCATAATTGTATTTATTACGGGGGTGAAGTATCCCCGGGATGAGAGGAGGTGCTGCTCAACCTCCATGCACTTAAGTGCAGCCGGGGCAAGTCGGGATGAAGGATTGGGCCCTGGGACAGTAGATCGTCCCTGAGAGGAAGATGAAGAAGGGTAAGGATGGCGAGGTTGTGAAGGCTGACGAACCACGGGCGCCAGGTTCAAAAAGGGGCAATCAGTAAGACTTCTGCTCTTTCGGCCCTTATCTTTTCTAGGACCCTTGGAGTGGGAGGCATAGGGAAGAAGAGGAGGCCAGGGCTGATGTAGGGTGTTCATCCCCACTGCCTGATGGCAAGGGAAGCGACTGAAGAATTTCGGGAGATGGGTCGAGGTGTGGCAAGCGAAGAGATCCATTGCCAGGGGATCGAATCGGAGATTCAGTTCCTGAAACACCTCGGGATGGAGTCTCCACTCCTTGCTGTCGACACTGGTTCAGCTGAGCCAGTCCGCCGCTACGTTCTCCGGACCTGGAACATAGTCCTCCGACAGAGACAACAGGTGTGTCTCTGCCCAGAGGAAAAGCTGACGGGATAAGGCCTGCAGAGATCGGGATTATGTCCCCCCTTGGCGGTTGATAAACGCCTTTGCACATTGTCCGTGAAGACAAGAACATGCGAGCCAGAAACCAGGGGTTCTAGGCACTGAAGCGCCAAGAGGACCATCCACAGCTCCATGTAGTTGATGTGGTGGCGACTTTCTGACAGGGACCAAGACCCTTGGGCAATATGTTCCCCACCCAAGAGACTCGCATCAGTGTGTAGATGCAGCTGAGTCCCCCTCTGAATGGGAGAAGAGGTGGAGAGGGTTTGGGGACGTAGCCACCACTGAAGGTCCTCTCTGGTGGGAGCGTTCAGTTTGACCGCTTTCTTCCTGTGACAAGCGACAAGTTCCTGAAAAGGAATTAAGAGAACCGGGTGGCGTTGTTGTCTCCATGGCAGGACCTTCCTGTTCCCTCTGGTTTCTAAAAGAAAAGGGTCGAGATCCTCCCTGAAAAGTTTAATTCCTTTAAAAGGGAGGGCCACCAGCCTGCCGTGGGCGGAGGACTCGACATCCCAGTTGCGGAGTCAAGTGCTCTGCCGCACGGCCATGGATGAGGCCATGGCCCTTGCCGACAGCTGAATTGCATCGCTGGTCGCATGGGATGCAAAAGCAGACATGGTCGCAATCTTGCGGAGGTCTGAGATTGCTTCAGGCGGGAGATTGTACTGCTCTGCAATTTTCTGGGCCCACAACACAGCAGAGCGTGTAGCAAGAGAAGCTGCCAGGGTGGCTCTAAGGGCGACTGATGAGGCCTCAAAGGCCCTGCAGGCCGAAAATTCCACCCGCTTATCATGGGGGTTTTTGGGGTATCACTCAGAATCGGGTGGGAGGGTAACGTTATTACCTAGAGATGCAACGGGAGCATCAACCATGGGCAACTGGAACAAGGGAGCTTGTTCATCCAGAAGCTTATAAAATCTGGCTGCTCTAATTCGGGTATCCTTCTGATGGGATGGCGTCGCCCACTCCCTCTTAATCATCTTCATGATAGATGGAAGAAGGGCAAAACCTGTCGAGGACTTGCGAGGAGTTGGAAAGACCGAATTAACATCCTGCCCTGTAGATGAGGAAGGAACTGCCGGGGACTCCTCAGGGACTGGGAGCCCCAGATTTAAGGTGGCATCTATGGTGCGCAGAAGCTTAGGGAATTGTTCTGGGGCAAAGAGATGCCCTGAGCGTATGTAGTCTGGAGGATCCTCCTCCTCCCCGGAAGAGACGTCCAAATGGGAAACAGAGGAAATAGCTCTGCTAGGAGAGCCAGTAGGCTCAGGGACACCATCCTCGTCCTCCAAGAGGCCCAAAGAAGCCTGGGGACTAGGGCTGCGGTAGCCTTTGGAAAAACCCAAGGAAGCTGGGGGTGAAGGGCTACGACGGGATCTAGAGCAGCCGAGAGAAGGGGAACTAATGTTGCAGACCCTTCTAGGGGATCTAGCGGGGGGAGACACCTCCAGGTGCCTAGTCTTATGAGCCTTCTTGGCTGGAATCTGGGCCGTCTGCTGCTCAGCTGCAGGAGGCGGTGGGGTACTGCTAGCCAAGGCAGCAGAGACTGCCGACTTAATGGCTTCATTAAATTGGTCTCAGGACATGGGTGGTACAACCACCTGTGGGGTAGATGTGGGATTAGTATCCTCCATTATCCTGAAAAAAGAATGTTAAAGAAATTAGTTCATGATGGGCTGGTAGGCCAAGGAGCAGGCCCGATAAGGAGCCCGAGTGGGGAACCTTACAAATGACTTTCTTCCCACTTGTAAGGAGGAATAAATTCTGTATCAAAATACATTTGGTTCCCCCCCCCCCGTTTTATTTTCTATTTAAATTTCCTTTTTCTTTTCCTTTCTTTTTTTAACTCAAAAGGAGGGACTGAGACACGGAACTGTAAGGTATATCCTCCCAGAGCCCCTTTCCCGAGACGAGAAGTTCCGTGGAAGGGGAAGGAATGATCACTCAGAGTAAAGCCACGACGCCCAGTGCTGACTCACAATCACCAATGAAACAAAATGGCGGCTGCGAGTATTCGCACTGGCAGGAAGTTCAAATGGCCAACCATTGGTGGTAAGATGGCATCTCCAAATGACTAAAGGCCAAAGGCCCGCCCCCGGAGAAGGCACGGGTCTCAAGAGCCTCCTTTCTCCTTTCCTCCTTTTTCTCTTCTCCCTTTTAAAAAAAAAACTTCCCTGAGCTTTGCAGGGGAAATTGCGGGGGGGGGGGCCACACATGGCAAACCTCTACCTGCAAGAGATCCAAGGAGGGAACGAGTTTCCTCCAACCTGCTGCGCCAATGACTGGCTTCCACCGGGGCCCAGACAGCACAGTCAGATGGGCAATGCCGCCCGAAAGCAGGTAAGTCACTTCGGGGGGGAGAGGGAACGTCAGGCATGGCCTCTCCCGCCTGGGAACAAGCTGCGAGGATCAGGGCGTACAAGTGCGACCAGGAGCAATTGATCCCAAAGCTACCCTCTAGCGGCAAACAGAAACTCCTGAGAAAAAGGCTCCAGTGAAAAAATAACTACTTGAACGAAAAGATCCTTAGAGAAACATGTCTTGCTTGGCAAGCGAGGCAACAAAGGACTGGGACCTCCTGGGAAGCTCCACCCCCTTTTTTGTCTGTCATTGCCTAGCAAAGGGGGCAGAGCCCATCTTGACACCGAGGCCAGCATGTCTTTTCACGGTAGAATTAAGTCCCTTTTACTCATGAGTTGGGGATAAGATTAATTATGGGAACATGGGCGGGGGGAGGTGCTCACAAGTACCTGTTTGTGTCATGGTTAGATGAATAAAGGGGCCCATTACTCTCTTTGCATGACTCTTTCATCCATTTTATTTTTTTCAGTGATTTGCTTTTGTATGTTCTGCTGGGTTTACAGATTTAGAGGAAACGATTGAAGAATTTTGGAAGAAAATAATGAGTCTGATTAGGATGAAGTTGCTCTTTAAGATCTTTCAACGTATCTTCCAAGCTCCTGCCCTACCTAAATTTATTGCTTAAAAAACAAACTTAGAAGACTGCATGTTGCAAAGTCACATGCAGTATAATAATTGTTTTAAGGTAAAAACTTGAATTTTTGTAATATATCCTCTTCCCTAGGGGAAAAAATAAATATAAATCGAGGGCAATGAACAATTGGAGGGGATGCTGGAGAGCAGTCTCACTATTTTATCCTTTGAAAATGAATTTGTGACTGATGGCTACACAATGGCAATTATTAGTAAATCAGGAAGAGATATCACATGGTCTCACCCTTTGTCTGTCAGCTGTCTGGGAAGTATTTTTAAACATAGCTTATTACTCTTTCAGAAAACCACTGACTAGACTGATAAAAGCAACTGACGGGATGGCAGTTGCAAGAAAAGAGTGAAAATGGAGTCTGAGTCCACCTTCAATCAAAACCCAGCCCACATTAAGGAGAACAATTAGAGATGGTTTTTTTCTGCTAGCAGGAAAAATCACATTCTTTAACTTATTCTACATTAATCACTAGCCTCTTCACTCAAGTTGAATAGAGCTTGAAAGTCAGTGCAGAGCTGGCAAACTTATTCTACCAGCTCAAGATCTGAAGGAATGCATGCATCTTATCCAAAGAATGAATCAGTTGGGAGTGTTGCTATTGTATCAGCAGCCTCTTATGTAGCAACCTCCCTGCCTGAGTTATTCTCCTCCAAATCCAGGGTTGGCAATGGAAACTCCCAAGGTTATGGTCCTGGAGGACTTCAACCTGCCTTCCTTGGGATCCGAGTCTGATGTGGCTCTTCATGTCTTCCAGGAAAAACATGGACTTAATCCAGGTCATCGAGAGCTAAAAACAGGAATGTGTTCACATACCCGATCTAATTTCCTGTTGGAGTAGAATCAGAGTTGCCTGGAATTGGGGGAGCTTTCTGCGACTCCTTGTCATAGTCAGATCATGGCCTGGTAACCCTGGGATTCTCTGGCATTGACCTCCCCGCTGCTTCAGAGAGACAGGAGCCTTAGATTGGTGCACCACGAGTGACTAATGGACCTGGAAGGATTCCAGAGAGATTTGGGGGGTTTTCTCGATGGTCTGATGCATGGTCCAATTGAGGTCTTAGTGGCTGCTTGGAATGAAGGTGCAGCTGTGGCCTTAGATCAGACTGCACTCATGGAACCTGTCTTTTTCCCATGGATCCTGTGGCTCTGTGCAATTTATGGAAGAGCTGAGGAAAATGGGAGATGTCTAGAGCCCTGATGGAAGTCAACGAAGCATGGACTTGACTGAACATGGGTGAGAGCCACTATTAAGGCCTACCTTGTATAGTAAGGACAGTGAAATGAAACTATTTCTCTACCCTTATTGAGTACACAGATTGCTGTTTGGTGGCCTTGTTTTGGGTAGCCCACCCCAAGCCATTGTGGGCAAGGAGAAAGTGGCAATTCACCTGCAAGGCTGGGTGGAGAGATTTTCTTAAGTGTCTATTGGACAAAATCACTCAAAATTTGTTCCCAGTTCAATGCCAATTAAGGTGCGGGTCCAGTGGACACGCTTGTAGTTCAGTCTTGCCTGTTATGAGAATGGTTTGAATTTGTTGGGACTGATGAAATGGACAGCATCCTTATGACTGCGAGCTCCTTCACCTCTCCTTAGACCCAGGCCCCTTCTGGCTAGCTAAGACTTCCCAGAATGGACATGTGGTTTGGTTCTGGTGGTGGTCAATTCATCCTTGAAAGAGGGGGTTATTCCTTTACCTCTTCAACTACTATCGTTAAAGAAAGAAGTGTCCTTTCTTCAGTAAGAAAGGACACTTGGATATTATGATAGCTACTATGTTATTTTAAAAAATTTAAAAATCTCATGTTGATTTCATTTTCTTGATTTCATCTTGCTTCAAAAGGAGCAATATTTTATCTCATATTGTAAGCAATCATACTGCAAATATTTATCTTAAATTCTGGTTAGCTGCAAGAAAAGTAGGTAATCATATATTTCTATTATATTTAATGTTTGCCGTATCTTCTAGTTTTATCACATATGTAGGAAGCATACCTCTTATAAAATGCAGCCATCTAAACCAGCTAGCAGAACATCGCTGCAATGATATATCTTTCCTATCTGTAATTCCTTAAATGAGCACGCTTAATTGTCTTAGGGGCAATTTTAATTTACGACAGGCAGTTTCGTTTACTTTTATTTCGCAACTCAAGTCTACAGTTTCGCACGAAGGCAATGTGGCTTCTAAGCAAACAGCGGAGAACATAAGAAACGTGCATCGTTTCGCGTTTCGGCAAACCGTTTCAACCTGATACTGACACGCACCGCCCTACCCACCCCTGTCCCTTGAACCCTTCAGGCCGGTAAGACGAGTGTTCAAAGAGATTCGCGTGCAGACGTTTAACGCTTTCATAAACTCTATAAGCGGTGGAGACCCGCCAGATCTATCGAAGGGTTGAATGGATGAGGCGCCTCAAAAACTTCAACCTGGGCCGGAACGCTACCCGAGCCGGGCCCGAAGAGCGCTCCTTCCCGCCAAATATAAGGCGGGCCGAGGTTTCCATTCAGCCGCGACTCACCCCGAGCCCGTCTTCTTCTCCCGCGGAGAAGAGAGCGGGCGTGACGCGCGCCGGAGACGATTGTGCTCCCAGGGCCGCGTCAGGCGCCACCCATAAGCAGCGAGGCGGGTGGAGGGCGCCTGCCGGGAGCGCGCTTCAGCCTGGGGGGATACGCCTCCTTTCCCCGGACTCTTCGCCGGGGCGCTCACCGCCGGCGATGTTCACCAGGGCGGTGAGCAGACTCAGCAGAAAGCGGCCTCCGTCAGGTCTAAGGGGCCGTTAGAGCGGGTGGGGAATTCCTGCCATGCGCGGATAGTAAGAGATGTGTGGTGATGGGTTGGAAAGAAAACGCGAGAGTCCCAGCCTTGCAGCGTGGGCTGTTTTGCTAGTTTTCTTGCAAGCGGAGGGTTCGGACCTGGGTGGGTTTGCAGTTTGCAAATTGGCTTTTTTTCTGTGCGAAAAGGAGATGGATTATCACTCAGCGCCCCCCGGGCTTGGCTCGCCGACTGTTAAGTTTCCTCTTTTGGTTCATTATTGCTATTTTCTATATAGAAATATATTTCAGATTTATGATTGCTAGTTTTTTCCCCCCAGCCCGCTTTTTTTTTCGCTCTCAGAAGTCAGCAAACGCAAGGGGAAGTCTTGCACCCGAAAGAGGAAGGCTGAGGAAGCTTGCCATTTGGCAGGGTGGGATTTTCAGACAGACCAGTACGAACGAGTCAGAAAAAAAGGAAGAGGGAAAGAGACAGGCACGCTCTTCGGAGCTGAGAGCTCGTGCATAGTTAAAAATACCGAAATGGTTTCAGGAGCACGCAAGAAATGCAAGATAAAAAATGAGACTCTACTCTTTTCCTTGTGAATCAAAGAGGTTGGATTGCTCCTGCAGACGGGGAAATATCCCATTAATTTTAAATTTCTCTAAATAGTAAGAATCAGAAAGGTAAATCAAAGCAGAGAGCAGACGCTGGCGCCTGTTGAGCCTGCTTCAGTTCACTTTTATTTTTGTTCAAATCCTGGAGTTCCTAGAGTTCCATTTTTTTATGCAAATCACTTTTGCAGTATGAAAATATTTAGAGATGGAGGAATTACTCCAAGAATGATGGAATAATTTTTCCACATGCCGTATATAGAATAGTACTGTCCTACATGGAAAATAATATGTTTCATATCCCAAAGTGAGAAGTCCACCCATCCTCAAGATTGGGTCATCCGGATTCTATTGAATTTTGTAAAAGTTGAGTGCATCATTTTGTTTTGAATAGCTTGAAACAATGAACCTTTAACAATGATATTGAATAATGGAAGTTACATTCAGTATTTACTGAGTATCTGCACATCCTGGGTTTCATATCTTTGTTTATAAATTACTGTATTTTTCATCCAAAGGGTGGAAATGATTTGTGCTTTTATTTTAGCATGATGTTCTCTTCTAGGATCCCTGAATATGATCACTGAACCAAAAAAAAAGTAACCTTGGCTGGGAAGTAGTTACTTGGAAAGTATTTATATACAGAATTAGCAATATAGATTTATTAATCTCTATTTTAAGATAAAGTTTAAGCTAATCAGGTTAACTTTGTTTGCCATGATTTGGATGAGAGCAACAGGAAATATCTGGGCTATAGTTTGGACTGCAAATAAAAAAGCTTCCTAAAAGAAGATAATGTCAAGCTACTTCTGTATTGCTGCAAAGCATTACCTATGACCCTAAATTATCACCAGAAATCACTCAGTTTGATGGAGACTTTACCTTTTGCCTCTGAAAAGTTACTGCCTGTTACTGAATTGTCTGTAGTATGCAGGACATTTCTTCATTTTTATCCGTGGACCATGTATCAGGGCAAGTGACCTTAAATCCATTCTTATTTGGATTTCCAGAAAACTTTTTTGAGTTTTGAAGATGGTTATTACTTCTACAATCTTTTCTCTAGTCTCAGTGATTTATTCTGCAGCCTGTCCTTATTTCAAATACTTAATTATTCTGGTTGCGGTTCTCTGAATCTTTTTCCACTTGCAGTACTAGAATTTTTACATCCAGATTGGTTTTCCTGTTCTCAAATACCAAACTTAGATGCAAAACATCTTTTTTGGAAATAATTGAGATCACATAATTTACCCATAAATATTCAGTGATTTGACAAATGACATCGTTTAGTCAAGTTAAATTATAGCAATGTGGTAGCTTATAAGTAACAGTTGGGCTGCTGGAGCTGAAAGGTGTTGAAGATGAATCATTAGTGCATCAGTATTGCTTGGTGAAAGAACCATGTAATTTTAACCTGGGTTATTTCTTGTTAAACAAGGGCTTCTTGCCTGATAAATGTTTCTATCTATTGTGTACCCACATAACATCTTCTAAATTTCTGTACATTTTTAATTAAAAGTTGAAACTTATGATTCTAAAGAAAATGTTTGGATTAGTAATTTCAACAAATCTATAGATTTGAAACACAGGCTATGGAAACATGTAGTTTAGAAGCAGCTACAGGTAGATATCAACTTATAACCAGTCGTTTAACAACCATTACCACAGCCTAGAAAGGATGCTTTACGGTTCATAAAGCACTTCTGCTTATTGTAAAATGTGCTAATCCCCTATGGTTGGATGACTGCATTTTGGGAGTTTGGCTAAAGGCTCATCTTTATGAAAGGTTACAGTATTCTGTGATCACATGATCACAATTGCAGTACTTTTGCAGTTTCTGGTATTTTTTGCCATTTGGAAGAACGTGTTTACCCTTATGACCACCACATTCTCTCAGCACGACAGCAGATTTGCTTAAAAAGCCCCCCCCCCCCAAAAAAAAAGTTTTAAAATGCTGTCCATGTAGTTGCCTTTACTTAACAACCAGAATGACTTACAATCAGAAATCCAATCCCATTTGTGGTCATATGTCAAGGGTTGTCTGTACTACTAAAAATTTTGAATGTGAAACTTAAATAAACCTGACTATGGAAAGTAAAGTTTCTTTGGCCATGGATTATTTTCATCTTTGATTGTTACTTCCAAGCTTCAGTTTATTTCAAGTGATAAAATGTGTTTCTATTATTGTAAATTGTTGTTATGTATAAAAAATGTGTTTTGGAAACTTGCGGGTGGACTTCCGGTGGTACTGGGAGCAGAACGAGCGAGCTCCGCCGTTTTGCCCCAGGCCCACAGCTTTGAGGACCCTTAAAAGGGTCTAAGCCCCCTCGTGGGGGGGTGAGCAAGGGAGATTGGGGGGAGAGTTGAGGGGTTGCGCGAATCCCCTCCTCTCCCACTTTATAAACCTCTGCCTCAGCCGGCTAGGACGGCATCTCCAGGTGGCCACAAAGCCAGAACGACCCTGGGAAAAGCAGTGAGCTGGAGAGAGAGAGTATAATTCCATTCAGATGTAAATAGAGCTGTGAATAGAAGGTACTGGAAATTGGAGACCCCAAATGAGATAAAAGGGGAGAGTGGAGAGTTGCAAGTGACGGAGAAATGGAGACATAAGAGGGAGGCAATGGAAGAAGTGAGCACCGTTCCCGCCCTGCCACCCCCCACCGAGAAAAAGACTTTATTTTTTAATTTCAATTGACTGTTTGGAGACTTGCAGAATTGAGAATCCGCGAGGTTTTTAACTGGACTTGGATTTGGACTTGATGAATATTGGACTTGGTCTATTTAAATATTTTAAAGATTTAAAAAAATACGAAATGGAGGAAAGCCATATTGCAATCTGAGGATGTGATTCAGTACTGAATAAATTGGATGATATGGAAAAACCTGGGGCTGAAATTAAAGCTGAGATGGCAAAAATGATTCAAAAGTTGGAGAAAATGGACATTGAGCAACATGAGCAACTAAAAAGTACGTACCCAATGAGGCTGTGATGGGGGAATGTAATAAGAAGGGCGAAGCAGCAGAAAAGACGGTGATTGGAGGAACAAAGGAGAAGGATATTTGGGACTACTTCTTGAGGAACAGAAAAGGAATTGAGTTTTCATCTCCCAAACAACTTAAAAGAAAACAAGATTGTGCGGCAGGATTCCAGGAGGAAGAAACCAGGTTCGAAAGAGGGAAGAAAATAGCAATGAAAGAGGAAAAGGAAAATAAAGAATCAAAACCGGGCGGGGCTTGGAGAGAAAATGAGGCTGTGGGGGGCAGGCGGAGATCCGGGTTTTTTAAATGTAAGAAAAAGGACAATGGCTATTAAGGCAAAATATGATTAGATAAGATGTATAGAGTATTTTAATGAAATGAGATTTTTTGCGTAATTATTAGAATATAAAAATGTGGAAATAGTGATATTAATTTGAATTTGACTACTAATTAAAGTAAGTAAAAATTGTGAAAAGGGGGAATGAAAGGGAGATAGTATATATATTGGAGCAAATTAAATAAATAGATATTATTATATGAAATGATGGATCAAATACACAGAAAGGGGGAGGGGGAATTGAAATGAATTGATTGTGGGTAGTTAGATTTGTGTTTTTCGGATGTTATTTTTCCCCTCTTTTCTCTTTGAAGTAGTTTTAAATATAGATGATAGAAATAGAATTATAATTGTATAAAGCTCTAGAAACATCTGAATGGAGACAATATGCTGTTTTAACATTTTTAAAATTGTGAAAAATAATTAAAAAAAATTTACAAAAAAGAAATTTGTTTTGGATAAATATGCATCATATGTGGTGAAAGGTTATCACTTTTCTGCAAATTGCAGATACCGTTGTGAATAGAGAATGAAATAATGTGCACATTAGCAGTGATGTAATAAAGATTGTAGCTAGTCTATTTTATAACTTAAATAAAATAGATGTCCTCTTTAGACAACAGAAGCAAAGGGACAAAGCTGTTTACACCAATTGAGTAGGATCTATATTTCATTTCCGCTGAAAGCAGTGGGACAAATTCATCTGATTAGGGGTCCAACAAATAGTATTTACTAGTTGTCTGTTTGCTTGTTAATTGATGTTGCAGAGGAAAAAAAATCAGAGAAGATATGCTAAAACTGCTTCCAGATGAGGATTTTATTGTATAATTATCCTGTCTTAAACATAGGTTTTTATAGGAAGGTCAGATGAAATCTTCCATTTGGAACTCGCCCATGTTTTTGCATTGCTCCTTTTACCACAGAGCGGGTGGGGAGGAGGAGAAAAGATAGGCAGAATAACTGCAGAGTGCCTTTCAATTAACAGAGAAGCAACCAAAGTGTACCTTAAATATTTAAATAGTTCACAGTGCTGAAAACACTGGGATTCTTACCTAGGGGTCTAAACATTTTAGATTCAGTTATGTCTAGAAATAACCCTAGTTCACTGAACAAGGATACATAAGGATTGCCCTGTTATTGTATTATATTAATTCTTCGGACTGATTATGAGCTATTAAGAATCTGGCTTAATAAAGCAGCAGATAAAACTAATTGGTTAATTTATGACAGATTCTCTCCCCTCCCCCATCAAAAATAGATTAGCGCCATCCCTTTGACATTCACAAAGGCCTTGTCCATCTTGAATTCCTATCAGAAAGAGAAAGCTTGTGAGTTCACAAAGTTAATACTATATGGAACAAAACTGTGACCGAATCTGCATGTTCTGCTTTGGATACCATGGAACTTCCTCCCAAAAGGTAACAAGGAAAAACGGTTGTAAAGCCCAAGTACAAATCAAACATTTGTCATTTTAGAAAAAACAAGCTAATGTACATATACTAAATCTCTCCCCCCCCCCATAGTTATGGCTGCAGTTTTTTC
>JANHGC010002338.1:0-10321 GCA_027560395.1 Boaedon fuliginosus | reverse complement strand
GTGTTAGACAGTAGTTTCCATTGCAGCAGTAGTTGTCTTAGCAAAACAAGAAGCTGGAGAAATTGGAAGCAAAATCCCCCAGCAGCCCACCCCTGACTTCATAATAGATGATAGTATACAAATCGTAGTTTAGTTTTATCAAAACAAATCAGTTATCTGGTCAGTAGAAAACTGAGCAAGGAATGAAGATTATCCTTTTCTTGAATACATTTGCACTTTTTTTCCAGGCTGATGTCTTCATTTTGATACTTGGATGCACTGCATTTTGACAGTGACCACATGCAAACATGAATAGTTATGATTGCCCTTGGACATCTGTAAGCTTGGACGTCTGATTATTACCAAAAGCAAAAGCGACACATTCTCTCCTCTTCATCTACAGTAGCTTCATAAACAAGCATGGTTCAAAATATTCACAAAGCCATGTATGAAGCCACATATAGATAACCCAAAATATTGTATTTGGCCATTGTGAGTACAGGTGGTCCTCTTTTAGTGGCCACACCTGGGACCAGCAACTTAGTCATTAAGTGATATGGTTACTAAGTGAAACTACAAGTGTGCTTATGATCTTACTTCAGTTCTCTTGGGTTTCCAGACATGCAAATCTCATAAATTTGAGGACAGGTTGCAAAGTTACATTTTCATTCCCATCATAAATGTGAATGATCACTAAATGAGATGGTTGTTCAATGGGGACCACCTGTATTTATTTATTTAACAAACTGGAGGATCTTCGGTTAATATGTTGAATTTAGGCAAATCTTTGGTCTCCTAAGGTTATATAAAGGTAATGTGATCAGTTGCCTAGTTACATGTTTATTTCATAATTACTGTTAGTTGCATTGAGTACCCTTGATTAAAAGTTGGAAAACACATTTAAATGATACATTAAATAATACAGTAACAGCAACTCTCATGTTATTTTCAAATATTTATTTGAGTCAAAATATCTTACTTCTGTGCAACTTAATGTTGGGCTAAATTCCCAAGTATACTCCTCTTAAACAATTCACAGTTGTCACCATTATAGGACTGTAGATTGCGACTTTATTTTGCATTTCTTTGTTTTATGTATGGTGTTCTTGCTCTTTTTCATTCTGTACGTCAAGCTTTCAATGGGTTTTGTTCATTTTCTCCTTCTTGTGGAGTAAATGGACGATAAGGAGGAGGGTTGGTGCTCAGTGAGGTTTGTTATATTCCATTCTAATGAACATGTTTTATTCATCAACTCAAAATATAGCAGAAAGGGTGACTTGAGGTAACTTCCCTTCAGAATTATTACAACCAACTGGTCCTTGCTAATACTCCACAAGAAGTATATGTTTCAGAGAGTTAGCCCAGACAAAAGACTAATATGCTGTCTAGAACATTTCCCCTTAGGGGCCAGACCTAGAAAATCAACCTGAGAACGATGGCAACTGGCAGAGCCTTTTTGGGTTGCTCAAAATATAAATGGCAGGGGTAGATTGGTAATGGGTATGGAGAAGTGATAGAGTGACAAGCAATAGCGGACTGGTCCATCAAGCCAGGCTATTCACTGACACAACACAAATTCTTGCTTTGATGGCTGAATTAGCATGAGTTCTAAACAGTATTGGAAGAGACATCTTCATTCCAGCAGGATGGGACCCACCCACCACAGTGCTCGTGGTCTTCAAGAATCTAGTTGCTGATCAATTTTTTTTATTCATCCCACCTTTCATTCAGGAATTCAAAGCAGTAACATTCTCCTGCAGGAGAGAAAGGAGATACTCAATGGCCATGGAAACTTTAATTAAATTATTTAGTGCCATTTTCA
Organism: Boaedon fuliginosus; assembly: GCA_027560395.1. NCBI lineage: Eukaryota > Metazoa > Chordata > Lepidosauria > Squamata > Lamprophiidae > Boaedon > Boaedon fuliginosus. The sequence goes on along the minus strand of JANHGC010002338.1, from coordinate 8,520 downwards.
GTGTACTAACATACCCAGGTTCAGCTATCATGCTGTGAATTTAAAGACACACAAACATGAACAAGGGTAGCAAATAAACTTAATGAAATTGTAGATGGTCCAGAGAATATTTTATTCTGATGGAGTTTATTTTTTTAAAGAAAAAAATAATTTTGGTTGAATTGAGCCAAAATCACTAGGCATGTTGATTGATTGAGGTATTAAGGTCCATCCTAAGCTATGGGAACTCACTGGGTGACTTTGGGCTAGTCACTCGCTCACCAACTGACTCCTTGTAGGGCTGTTGTGGGAAGTGAGGTAAGTTGAAGTGAGATCCACAAATAAGCTGCCTTCAGCTCCTGGAGGACTGGTGAGGGATATAAAACTAATACCTAAATATTTTATTTTACCCCAGACAAACATGCTTATTGATAGGGTTTCAACATCCACAACATTTAGCTGATACAATATCCTCTCTTTGCTTTTTGCAAGAAAAAAAATAGTACCTTCCAATTGTGTTAATGCATTTCAAGATGACCCCCTCTGAGTTTTTGACCACATAATAATACAAGGCTGGCAACTATTTATTGATTGTTCCATTGCTTTCTTATATTGATCTGTGGCTCTGGGCTTATAGTGTTATGGTCAAACAGACCTGACTCTTTAGCTGGTAAGAGGAAAACAAAATTATTATTTGCAACTATCATATCTCAGAAGTAATATTTCACTGCATGCCTTAAATCAGTTCATGTGTCTGCAAACTCCTTTAAGAGATGATCCTTTAAGGACTACATTAGAATCTATTAACACTTGTAAAATGGCATTATCTGTACTCCCAGGTAGAAACAGCATATTAGAAAACAAATATATTTTAATTTTATCCTGTTGCTCTTCATTAATATGAAAGGGTGGTCCCTAGTACAGACCTTATATTCTCTTCCACTGGTTGTAGGGATGCTTAAGAAATTGAATCTTTGCATTTGTAATCTTTGCAGGGTATAATTCTCACCCTATACTTCCTCATCTGCCATTCTTTGTCATTGTGCATTCATTTACTTGTGTTAGAGATGTTTTGGCAGCTCTCTTCAGAATACAGCTAACTATCCAAACTATCCATCCAACACTCCCTAGTTAAGGCATTCGATCCTATGCCTTCCAAGATTTTTTTGAAGTTTCTCTATTAATGAATCACATTTGCTTTGCCTATCAAGTTTTAAAGACTGTGACCTTGAGGAGAGAGGCTGTCTTGCTACTAATCTTATAAAGCCTCTTAGATATATATCTAAAAAGGGGAAAAATATTAAAAATAAAGAGTGAAATAGCATCCTTTATTGCAATTTGCTTCAGTAAAAGCCTTCAACCCTCATGTTTATTGACTTGGAGACCCAGTTGCCATGAAATTATAGGAGTGAATGGGAATGGTCCATACTGATTCCCCTATTCCTCTCAGCACCTCAAACCTTGTTCTGATTATGAGACTAGAGCAAACTAGACAAGGAGCCTTCTTAAAGAAGGGCAGCACAACAGTAGCAGTGCTTGTGTCATGCTAGTAGCTGATTGCTCTCAGCAGCTGCAGCAGCAACACTGATACCTAACACTAGCTTCTTCCTGGGGCTCTGAAAAAGGACCAGGCTGTCCCTGATTGTTTCATTCTCCCACGCAAACCAAGCAGAAAACAGGACTAGACAAACTAATTTTACTTTAATGTAAGGCTACATTAACAGGATTTTGCAAGTCTGAAGGCACAAGTGTCCCACCGCCATTATTAATTGCTTCATCCATTAGGGCAGGTTCTTCCTAAGTTTCTTTCTCTGGCCATTAGAGTAGGTGTCATGAATAAATTCACTCCATCCCATTAACACCAGCTGGTGGCAGCACTGGTCAGTGCTGCACATCTGTGTAACACCTGTAGGTGGAGATGTGGCTCACCCTGTATATAAGGGGCACACATGCTCCTCCCAAGCACATTTCATTCTCATTTTGTTCCTGATCCCTACCTGAAAGCCTCTTCTGAGGCATCCCTCCTATTTTTCCGTAATAAACCTTTTATTCCTAAACCCTGTGTTATGTAGCTGATTCCAAGATCCCAACCTCTAACGCCGACAGTAGGCTTTAACGGTAGGGTCCTGCTTTTGTTTGTTTCCTAGGCAGCATCTCTTACCCTTTCCCTCCAAGGTCATTCAAGATTTCATTTCATCTGTTTTATTAAGAAATCATCAGAGAGAAAGGGAGGGAGGGAGAGGGAGAGAGAGCACAATATATATATAAAGGGAGAGAGCAAGGGAGGAAGATCAGACTTCTTCAGATATCTCTGTAGAAGGAGCAGTGAAGCAGCAAATGGAGAACAGCCTGAACTGAACCATCACTGCAGGGGCAGATTCAGCCAATCATAGCAGTTTTATAAAACCTCCCATATAGCCACTATGAATATTCCCACTTCCAAAAAGATAATTTATGAAAAAATTCAAAAGGAATATATAAACTGAAGGGTTTAATGTCTATGTCTATTCTTGTTCTTTGGGACAAATCGTTAATAAATAAATAAAAATATGTCCACTTTTCTTGTAACTGCTAAATATAGCCATCTTTTTGGTGTGGAACTTGGACAAATGCTAAGTTTAACAAAATGCCATTTTTAAGGAAGAATAGAATACAGAATACAGAATGACAGAGCTGGAAGGGACTTTGGAGGTCTTCAAGTCCAACCCCCTTTCCCCGATACCATTCTGGACAAGTGGCTGTCCAACCTCTTCTTAAAAAACTACTGTGATTATAATCTCACTGCCATGTGTGATCAACATCTTGTGTCCAAATTTAATTTGAGAATGCATCAGTAGCATGTGTAAATATTCCAGGATTATAACATTATTACAACCATACTGAAAGTTAATGCTTGCCACCATTTTTTCTTACGTATCGGTTACGTACCCCAACCGTTTCTCAGTGGAAAGCTTTTCAGATTTATCCATGAGTTGATTTATCCATGAGTTGACATCTAATCTGCAGTCAAATGGGCAGTGCAGTCAGTCTGTATTCCTCTTAATAGCTTTGCAGAGACACATATTGGGCAGGATGCAAACTACAAATCATACACAGGGGTAGAAAGCAATTCATTAAGAAATCCTGCAGGGCTTCTCTATCCAGTCCAGCCCTAGTTTTTTAGAGAGAAATTACCAAATTCGTGGGAGTACTTCGGCCACAGCCATGATAAGAATATTTTTCTTCTGAGATCTCAAGCAAGGGAAACAGTAGAAGTAAACCATAACTCTTTGGGCATTTTCAGCTAAGCATTAAAAAAAACATTGATGATAAAGGTTGCAAATCTACAATAACCTTCCATAATAGAAGAGTGTTGGAGCTCCAATGACTCAATAATGATATCCCTGCATGGGGTAACACATCCATTCTGTGCAGTCCACTTCCTTGTTGAATCTTCCATACACTGTGGTTTCCTGCTGAGATTGTGAGCATTTGCTTCTGAACACATCCGCTCCCATCTGAGTGTTTTCTTTTCATGGTTCTTACAGCTGTTATTTGTAGGTTCCCAATAACTGAGCAGGCTTTTAAGATTTCTCTTGCAATACCAAATGCCTTGGAAGAAGATACAGATCAAGGGAAGATGAGAGAGTCTGCATTCAGATAGAGAAATTCTCCTATGCTGAACTGGTCATCTATTATTATGAGAGTACTCTTATTTATTTAGGGTGTATATTGGACAAGGTGAGTTTATAGGGATGTGGCTTTCCAGATATCTTATTGAAGAGACTGGACATAGACCAGGACATCCATTAAGTCTTTTATTCGGTCATTGGGTTTTCATCATAGAATAAACAATAATGTGAATTTGGGGCAATTAATTATGTTTATTTGTATTATAATGCTCATGTGTGAATGCAATTCAAGTACCCTAGTCAACACACAAGACCAACATTTGCAGAAGCTATTTTAGTGTAGAAATGTGGGCTGAGTAGAAATGTTTTGAGATGGCCATGGTATGATTGGAAAAGTGCTGAAAGCACCACAGACAATATGAATAACAAAAACAAGGTCAATTGGTAGGAACACAGAGAAATGTCAAGAACTATTCAGAAATATTGACAAAATATCATGTACAAAATACAGAAGGATCTTGACAGATCTAAACACTGAGGCCTATATAACAAAGTGAACTTCAGTGGGGATAAAAACAAGGCTTTACATTTAGGCAAGTAAAAACAAATGCACAGATATAGAACAGCTGGTACCTGGCTCAATAGTAGTAATTATGAGAGGGTCTTAGTGGACAAATATGAGCCACAAAAAATTGGGGGTCAACTTATTCTCCAAAGCATCTGAAAGCAGGACACGAAGCAATGGATGGAAATTAATTAAGGAGAGAAGCAAACCAGAACTAAGGAGAAATTTCCTGACAAAGAGAAGAATTAATCAGTGGAATGGCTTACCTTCAGAAGCTATGGATGCTTGGATAGACATTTGTCTGAAATGGGATAGGGTCTCTTGATTGAGCAGGGATTGGACTAGAAGACTTCCAAGGTCCCTTCCAACTCTTATTCTGTTATATAAGAGCTATGTCAACTCCCTATTCCAGAACCAGCTTGTGGGTAAAAAAAAAGAGAGAGAGTGGGGGATTGATTGGAATGATATAATGTGGAACACAGATGTAATGGATTAGAAACTTGATATTATCCATGTGTGTTTATTATTTATTGCACCTTTTTTCCCAGTACGGCAAGCAATACGGCTCTCAAGATCTCTTGGTGGTTTCAAGGATATTGTGCCAATCATGCCTTATTTACCAGAATGTGCCACATGATCCTATATAAATCTAATAAATAAATAAATAAATGATCCTGGGCTATATAGGCCCTTGATTACGTGCAACATGACTTTTTTCATATTCATAAATATACCTTGGTTTATCAAACAAAACCGTGACTGGTTGCAGGGATGTATTTGCTCATTAAAATTTACTTTGAGGAAGCTACCATCTCAATTACCTCTATATTATCCTCATTAAAAATTTACATGTTAAATATTTAACATTCATATCAAGAGACCACAGACTACTGTGTCCATAATAAGATTATATTCGTCCATGTCTCTTCTAATATTGGAGTTAAGTGTATTAATAATGGTAATAACATTGTTTTTTTAGAATCATTGAAAAATAATGTTATGATAGGTAAGTTTCCTACAGAGCTATCAAAACCATATATCCAAGCTGGCTGTGTAGATTAGGTTCAATTGATATGACCAGCAGTGCTTGCAAGTTTTTAACCAACCACCTGCATTTCTGATTTTTGCCTGAGGGAATTGTCTGAGGCGGGAGCGGGGGTGTGGCGGGAGTGGTCTGAAAGGTGCATAATTTATCTTTATGAGAGGGAGATTATCAAAACCCATTTAAATTCAGGTGCAGCCCCTAATTTCATTCTAAAATGATCTTAGTCACAGAGATAGACTCTGCCCTTAATGGCAGAAAAACAAAGGAAGCACAGCCCTTTTGATACATGGCAGTTCTACCAATTTGTTGGGTTTCAGAAAATAGTACCGGAGTAGAATTCTGCTTAGCATAAATGTTTTGAGTCCAGGAAGCTTTATCCACTGTGCTTTTAAAAATCTTTATAAAATTGGTAAGTAAAGTTAGCACAGCCATCCCTTTATAATGTGATTGGGTGGGACTGTGCATGTGTTGAAATAAGGTCTGGAACAATCATCATCATATCATTATTATCACCCATCATTTCAGCCATTGTCTCTCCACTGCAGGATGAAGGCCTCATCACCATGTTTCCAACCAATATAGTCCTCAGCTTTCCTTTGCCAATTGGTTCTGCAATCCTTGCTGATGTCATCGATCCATCTTGTTTTAGGTCTCTTTCATGGATGTGTTTTATCAAATGGGATCCATTCTATGACTGCCTTGCTCCACCTGCCATCAGTTCTTCTTGCTATGTGACCAGCCCATTTCTGAATCAATTCTTTTACTGTCTTGATGTTATTGTAGGCTTTTGTTTGTTCTCTAATCCATGTGCAGGTCTTTCTGACTTGTCTTGCAATGCCGAGCATGTATATCTTTCCATGGCTCTTTGCACCACTTGTAGTTTTTGTTTTGATTGTGAGGATTGTGCCCATGTGTCACCAGCATATGTTAGAACAGGTAGCAATGGAACAATAGGAATCAATACATTCAATCCATGGAAGGGATGAAAGGGTTTATCCATATCTACAGTATTTGTGAAAATATTCCAACTTAAGAAATAATATTATCAACTACTATAGCGAATTGATTAATAGAAGGTAAGAATGGATGCCAATGTAGATAATAGACTGGTGCCTGTGGGCACAATTATTTCCAGCTATCTCCACTGGTATAAATTACTTCCTTGGATTTAATGAAAAAAGAAAAAAACCTCTAATTAAAATAGGAAATATGAAGCTGGCATGTTATAAACTGAGGCATAGGTTTCGAGCATTGTATTTGTTTGCAAGAATGGCTTGTGGCTCACGAAAGTCCTATAAGATAGTAGAGAACTCAACAGCTTAATTCCCTGAGCACTTCTGTATGGCCTTTTATCAACAATGGTTAGTGTACAAGCCATGATAGTGTCAGGCTTAGTTTTTCCACAATTATACACAATCTGCTAATTTCTATATTCATTTCTTACAATGAAAAGCACTTGGAAGCTATTATTAAAGATTGTCCAGGAATGTCAGTTCATTGTATTAAGCCATTAGAGTACACTCTGTACTAAATATTGCTGTTTTTTTTAATGTTTATAGTTTTACTGATTTTATAGACTTGTTGTTTTGTATTTTGACTTAATATGTACATTGCCTAGAGCTTCTACTTAAATAAATAAAACATGTCTTACCTACCTTGAAATGATACGGTTCTCTATCACAAATTTTTAAAGCAAAGTTCTTAACATCCAATTTTGTCTATAACCTGTTTAAATTGCTTACTTGCCATAGTCATTTGGTACAAGAATTGTAAGCTGGCAAAGAAAGAGAAAAGAAAGAGAAAATAAGTTTCAGTTTCAGTTTATTCGTATTTATACCCCGCCTCTCTTCACCCAAGGGGAACTCGAGGCGGGGAGTAGGAAGGGAGCAGATTTCTCTGCTGAATTAGTTCCTTGGACATAGCTTGCTATATTAACTGAGAAGGAGACTTCCACGGGACTTGCTATTTTCCAAATTGTCTGCTGAATGAAGGAGTCTCCATTTCTTTTTAGAGTTTGCACTTGTTTTCTCCCCCCACTTTTTTTTAAATTTTTGAAACAGTCTGGTAATGAAAGAAGGTGCCTGGCTGTGTAGGAGATGCTGTGGCGCATTACACATGTCAGCACACATGACAATTGAAGATAATGTTCTACTCCACCAGTTGCCAAGTAAGACCATTTGTACGGTTGCTATTTCTCTTAGCTCTGTTTACTTTCTTCAGAAGATGACTTAGCAATAAAGACATTTTGAATCATGTGGCTACCAATAACATTATTGATGTTGTACTCCCAATTTAGTGTTCCAATGACAGTGCCTAAGGAAGTGAGATGTGGTTCAGTCCTTTAATGTTTATTAAAAAAGAAAGAAAGAAAGATAGCGTTGATCATGCCAGAATATGATGCAATCACATAGTCACATTGACAAACAACTGCCCAGAGAATAATTGAGTATAAAATTAATTCATCTTTGATGTGGCCAAAAAAGAAAAAAGGGAAAGAAAAATGGATGGGGTGGGACGGGGTGGAAAGGTCTGTGGAGCGAACAGCTTTAGTTACTCACATTTCATCTACACAGTAGTGTTATTATTTTAACTGAAAGTTTTGAACTCACTCACCCTGCCAACTACACTGATCTGTATTGACTGCCTTACCTTGTTTGACCTGGAGTCACCTCCACTCATGTTCCCACACTGCACAAACAGCAGATATTTCAGCCAGTCGCTTTAAGAGAGCCTTTGCTACTTGAGAACAACTTCATTTTGTTTTGGGTAGGTGAACGAATGGATAGATTCACCGAATATGCAGGGTTCGTGCAATTCATGCAGCCAAATCTTTTGCTCAATGTTAGAGCAGTGAGATGATAGATAGATAGATAGATAGACAGACAGACAGACAGACAGACAGACAGACAGACAGACAGACAGATAGATGAGAGAGTGGGGGGAGAAAGGGAGGAGAGTGAGCGAGCAAGCAATTGGTAGATAGATTACCTAACATCAAGTCAGTGATGACCTCACAGATACATCTTTCCATGAAGCTGTTCCCAAACTGGCCCTGTGAGATTCCCAATGGTAAACTCATTGCTAATGGATATTAATATGGATATCATTTTAAAATTTTAGCTTTGTATACTATTTTAATATTATATTGTTTAATTATTTTTTTAATTAATTGGTTAATTTTTATGAATGGTGGTATGAGTGTAGGGAAGGAACCCCCCCACCAGCTGGATATGGTGGAGGAAGATAGAGTGGGATGGGTGGTTCCCCTAGGGGATTGTGAGGGTCAGCCAATTTCAGTGGTGTCTGGAAGAGGCAGGTAT
>JANHGC010002336.1:179328-189870 GCA_027560395.1 Boaedon fuliginosus | reverse complement strand
GCTGCGCGGGATCGCCTTCAAAATCTTTGTGGTGTTCTGCAAACACTCTGATCCAACAGCTGTGCAGCAGCTATCCGCTGCAGAGCTGTTGTATCAGAGTGCAGAACACCATAAAGATTTTGAAGGTGATCCCGCCCAGCGCGCTTTTGACAGCCGATCGGGAAGCATGTCCACAAAGCGGGTAACCAGCAAACCAGGAGAAACCCATCCCTGCATCTCTTTAATACCTAAAGAAAGACTGGACCTAACCTCTGAAGAATTAGAATTAAGAATTTCTCTTCTTAATAACAGTTATAAACTTTTCACATCTATCTTAGCCAAAAGTCTTTGTAAGTTTTACAGGATTGCATACATAATGACCAATATGAGTTTTTTACGCAAAAGATAACTAAAAGACAATGTAAGAGTAATTTTGGATATAACTGAACATTTACAACAACCTAGCGACAAACGGGTCACACTAATTTTCCAGATGCAGTGAAAGCATTTGATAATTTGAACTGGGACTTTATTTTTAAAGTAGTGGAAAGGATGGATTTTGGATTGGGCTTTATACAGAATTTGAAGTCCATTTATACATTCCAGAAAACTCGAATTATGGTGAATGGGGACAACAAAATTATGTGAAATCCAAAAAGAACAAGACAAGAGTGTCCTTTATCCCCTTTATTATTTATTCTGGTGTTAGAACTGTTAAATAGGAATATTAGGCAAGACAACAGCAAAGGATTACAAATTAAAGTGTACAAACTACACACTTTGTGCTTTCGCTGATGATTTGTATTGATTGTGGAAGACCCATTAGAGAATATTGAATATGTTATGAAGAAGATTAAATTATTAGGAGAAATGGTGGGCTTAAAAATAAAGACAATAATATTGACTAAGAATATGAATGTGGAAGATCAGAAGAAATTGGAACTTAAAAGTGGTTTTAAAGTTGTGAAAAAGGTAAAATATTTGGGGGTGATTTTTACAAATGAAAATTCTAAATTATATTAAAAACAACTGTAAAAATGTGGAAGGAGATAAAGTTTGATTTAAGCAGATACTGAAAACTAGAATTGTCATTAATGGGAAGAATTTTTATTTATTTATTTATTTTATTTTATTTTATTTTATTTTATTTTATTTATACCCCGCCTCTCTTCCCCGGTCATTTAAGTAATTAAATGTATTGCCTAGTGTTATTTCTATTCCAGACTATACTGATAATGATTAAAGATTCTTCTTTTAAACAGTGGCAGAAATATATATCTAAATCCATTTGGCAAAATAAAAAACCCAGAATCAAATACAAGCTCTTACAGGATTCTAAAGAGAGAGGTGGTCTGGGTTTGTTGGATCTTACATTATATTATGCTTGTTGTTTAATATAGTTGAAAGATTTAATAACTTTTAAAAAATCAAGATTGTTAGACCATGAAGGCTGTGATTTGAGATTTGGGTGGCATGCCTATTTGTGGTAGTACAAAGTAAAAGTTAATCCTGATTTTAATCCTGATTTTAAAAATCAGATTAAGCAATTGATTGGGCATGTACGGTGGAAATATACAAGAAGATTGGCTGAAAGAGTGAGTGCCACCTTGGTTAAAACCTCATGAAGCACTATATAGAACAGAAAAGTTATTGGGATATAAATGGATGATATACTGGAACTTATTGACAGTTGAAAAAGAGAAACCCAAGATAAAGACGAGAACAATTAGTAAGAGAAGGATTTGGTGACTGGTTTAAATATAGAATTTTTGAAAGATTTAAACTTGATGATAATAGTTTTGTTTTCACAGGAGTTAAATTTGAATTGGATAAAAATATTATGACTTTGATTGCTAAAGTATATTAAATGCTAAAGTATATTAAATGTTAAGATGAATCTGGAAGATGAATATGTCAAAGACTGCATGGTAAAATAGACAAAAAAATTGGACATAACAATGCTAAGATAAATAGGAGAATTTATGAACTAGTGAATTAAAACTTACTTTGAATTATAGTTTAAATATTTTTTTAAGAAAATGAGGCACTGTTGGTATTTGACTCCAGATGGGTTTATCATATGTGGTAGTCTTGCAAATACGTGAAAACATTCTAGATAACTATAATAATGATAATGCAGAAAATATTTAAGATACAAATATTAATGAAATCTGAAGCTTTTCTTTTAGCCATTATGAATAAACCAATCGAAAAACAATTTGAGACATTATTTCTTTACATGGAGACCACTGCAAGGATTGTATTCGCTAAGCACTGGAAAGGAAAAGAGGAAGAATGGATTTTAAAATTGACTGCACTAGCAGAGATGGTGAAATGAACTGCTTTGATTTGAGACAATGGACTAGATCAGGGGTGTGAAACTGGTGGCCCATGGGCCAGATGCATCGCACACAGCCCATGCCTATCCCAGCTCTGCAAAGGGGGGAAAACATCTCAAAACATCATGTGACGGCAACATGGCGCAGCAAGTTTGACACCCATGGACTAGACTAAGGTTTACTTTGAATAATATTTTACAAGATTTAGGAATTACTCAAGCATTATATTTGAAAGGGGGGGGAAGCCCCATTTTCAAACATGCATCAGATCAATAAAAATCCAACTAATTCCAATTAGGTAATGAAATTTAAGTCACTCCAGTTTATTCTCATAGAATAAAGTCAAATGGATTTCTAACTTTCAACACTCTCAAACACTCAAGATGGCTACTTTAATCTAACTATAGGTAGTCTCAATTTATGACCAGTCACTTATTAACCAAGTAATCCCAAAAAAGGTACTTAGGATCTAGATCCAAATTTCTCAACAACTGCTTTTCCCCCCCAATCATGTAATCGCATATAGGTAATCATTGACTTATAACAGTTTACTGATGTTTGAAATTACAACAGCACTGAAAAAGTGACTTAGACCATTTTTCATACCTACAATTGTTGCAGCATCTCCATGGTCATGTAATCAAAATTCAGATGCTGGGCTGCTAACTCATTTATGACATTTGCAGTGTCCTGGAGTCATGTGATCACCTTTTGAGAACTTTGGTCAAGCAAAGTCAATGGGAAAGCCACATTCATTTAATAACCATGTTACTAATTTAACAATTGCAGTGATTCACTTAACTGACAGGAAAGGTAAAAAAATGGGGTAAAATTTACTTAATAATTGTCTTGCTTGGCATCAGAAATTTTGGGCTCAGTTGTGATTGTAAGTTGAGCACTATTTTTATTGGGTTCTTGGCAACCAGCCCACATTTATGGCTGTTTGCAGTGTCCCATGGTCATAACACCACAATTTGTGACATTTTCCCCCCTCAAAAACCAGCAGTTACTTTCCGTTTTTGGCAAAAAAAAAACCCTAGCAAAAAAAAATAGTCCATTGCAGAAAATGAGTTTGCTTAATATCCATGGTGATTAAACACCTTTTTAAAATCACAAAAATATCACTTTTAAACATGTTTATCACAGTCATATTTTATATTTAAAGTGGTTTCATTTTTCACAGATAATTAAGATAAAACTTGCTTTATATGTAGCAATATGTATTGTTAAGTAGACTGTCGTGAGAAAAAAGGTTAAATTAATTCACATTTGGAACACACAATCCCATGATCCTTACTTGGTTGTGTAAACAATTGTAACTTAACCTAATCTTGGAAATAAGATAAAGAACCCAATCTTTTTGTTATTTAGAATTTTTTTTTAAAAAAGTATTTATTCTGACAAGTGAAGTTTAAGACCTTTATTAATGTCTTTTCTTTTTTTGTTGATTTTATAACAAAGAATCTTACAGATTACACCGTCGAATTTATAATGGTGTATAAATTTGTCCTTAGGTTTAAGGTTAAGAAATTATTCTGTCTTTAAAAATTAAGTTATTAAATTTTATCTTAGGGGAATCACTAGACATATATATCCACATATTCACTTTATTGTGGGTTAGTAAATCAGGTCCTATTGGTATCATTAGACGTAATTTAGAACTACAGCTTTATCTTCCAAAAATATACTCTAAACTTTACACATCAAATAATGACAAGGACGTGTATAATTACTTCCCAAAACATGTATCCAATTTATTAATTAAAATATTGGAAATGTTTACAGTCCATCTATGCTTTACTTTTTATTAGAGAAAAACTGCATAAAGTATTAAGAACATTGCAGATAACTAGCATTTTAAGGACCAAACATTTTTCTGTATTGGACTACAAATCCTTCCCTTTCCCTTTCCCTTTCCTTTCCTTTTCTTTTCTCAAGCCTCGTAGAATAGAATAGGTCTATTTTACACAGTATTTTAAATTTAGCCTATGCCTGGATTCAACTACTGTCCTCTCAACAGTTTAGTAACAATGAGGGACTGGCAGTTTTCTTCGTAAAGGAGTTTGCAGAAACCTCCTGGGTTGGTTCAGTCGCAGCCTGACCGCTTTCCCGAGCAGCTGAAGTTAAGGAGCCGAAGAGCGCAGCTGCCTGGACAGCTCTATTATTGCTAGAGCCTATTTTCTCTTCCTTGGTTGAAAAGCGTCGCGCCCCCCCTGAGCCCGAGGGGTTGGAGAAACGGACGCCGGAGAGAGAGAGACATGGGAGCCGGGAGCTCTACTGAACCGCGGAGCCCGCAGGATGAGACCACGGCGGCGGGAGATTCCCAGCCCGGGAGTCCTGGAGGACGGACGCCAACCGAAGCCGTGGCCGAAGCCGAGGAGCCGCAGGACTCCTCCAAGGTACGAGAGTCTCTGTCCCACGGCGCGTGTCTGGAAGGCGAGGGCGTAGCAGCTCTTTCTGGAGGACGTTCCGCTACGCATCTTCGCGCGCAAACTTTCCGGGGGAGCCCCGAGCACCTGCCGGGGAGCGCGTGGGCACCTGCCTCCCCCATTGCCAGCCTGCTCTCTCGGGGGGTGCGGGGGTGGGGCATGTCCACTGTGGCGGCGGCTACTCGGCTCTCCTGAGGCAGTAATAAACTCTTTCCTACCTTTTGTCTGTCAGAAGAAGCCCTCCCCTCTCCCGCTAAGTCTTAGGAGTAGGAGCTTTAGTCGTACCCCTTGCTCGTTGCGGCCTTCCGGCTCGTCCGGGCCTAACCCCATGCCTTGTTCCCTAGGCGTGAGGAAAGGCGTCCTGATCCTGTACCTGTCTGGATTTTTTCGCACCTTCCTCTCCTGCTCTCCCCCACTTGCACCCACGGAGAAGGAGTGAGGACAGCTCCTTCCCCCACACACAATGAGGCATCATATAAATACCACACACACACACACAAGCCCAAAGCACACACTCATGTCCCTGAGGATGAGCTCCAACATGAGTCCAAAAGTTCAGAAGACTAAACTTCTGGGTCTAGTAACTGACCCAGATTGGAAATGCAGTACATGCTTTCTCTAGCTGTTGGTGAAAGTGATTATTTTTTTTACTATGCATTTTTATTTTATTCAGGAAAAGATTAAAATGCAAAACTCCAAGACATAAAAAAATAACAAAAAACTAAAACAATCAAGACATTATGCGTGATTTGCTACCTTAATTCCAGGCTTGTAGTAAAGTGATGACTGCCCATAATGGAAAAGCTGATCCTCTGCTTGGATAGACAGGTGGTAGGTATTTAGAGGAACTATAACATAAAATTCAATATATTATTGATGACTACACAAAAACTGACATATGGTGTCCAGTGCTTTTAATCTTCATAATCTGATTTGACTAGATTATTGTAACTAGTTAGTTACAATTGTACTAACTAGTTGTATCTTTGAAGAGGAAACAGGAAACAAATAAGACATTAAAAAATAAAAAGGTGTATTAAAAAAAGACCAACACAATGTACACATATTATCTTCCCCTGGTTCCAATGTCATAGTAATGTATTCATTCCTACAGTCAGTTCATTTTAGAATTAATCTGATTTCATACTTCAATTAATAAGTTTTAAAAAGATGTTACCACACATACAGAAATTGTTCCAAATTGTCAAATTGATTTGGAAGCATCTGTTTCAAAAAACTGATGTAGAAATGCGATCAAGTCACTTGCCACAGAGGTATGTTTTATGATTTCCAAACTGTAAAAGACATTCTAAAATAGATTCTCTTTCTAGTAAACATGGTAATTAAAAGATTGTTATGACCTGACTGACTTATTTTTCATCTTTTTTTTCCTTTTATATTTCATTTCTCAATGTAGATTTTACATAAAAATGGACAGATATCTAACATTAATGAAATTACCAAAGAGCATGTGGAGCTCAGCAACAAACCAAAAGTGCTGAAAGAACAGCAGCAGTTTGTACAGAAGGAGGTAAGGAGATGTTTATTACTACAGAAAAAAATTGTTTGGAATTCTGGAAAAGAGAAAAGAAAGTTGAGCATTCTGGTCTTTTTATAATACAAGATTGATTTTTGAGGAATGTGATTTTTTTTTTGCAACAATCCAGAAAATGCTGCATAGGTTTGTTCAATTCAAATGGTAAGGCCTGTAGAGATTTAATTTTCTAAATTAGAATAAATTTAGAGTAATTTATGGCATTGTAGTTGTTACTGAGTTTTAGTAACCCCGTTCACCTGTCACTCTGGCCCATAGCTAGGGATTATGGGACTTGTGGCCCAGCAACCCTAGACTTGGAATATTACTGGAATTTATACAAAAAATTACATACCATTTCCAGGATATTAATAATGTGTTCAATAAGTAGGCATTCAAAAATTGTATATCAAACCACAATTTAAACGCTTTTAGAATTAAAAATGAGCCAGGCCACTGGCTTGCTTCTGACACTGCACAACTTCACAATCTCATTTATCCAAATAAAATAGAGCCCATTTCTCACACTAGGACATTGCATTCTTTGAAAAGACCCTTAAATCCATTCATCAAGGGCAATCACCTTTATGTTGTTTGTTAAGGCACACCATATTTTTTACATATAAAACCTGCAAAGAAACATTTCAATTCCTTTAGGAATTATATCATGAGTTGACCTTACTTGCACAATTTCTGAAGCACTTATTTTTTAAATGTGCATAAGCAAAACACACAGCTCGCATTAAAATCCATGGAAATTATCATTAAAATATATTCTTCAAATTTGGAATAAGGATAAAAAATTGCAATGTCAAAACTTGAGAAATAAGATATAGTTTATCTATATTTCCAATATATAATTTTAAAATCATTTTTATTTACACTTCCCACATGTATTTACACTTCACACACACACACACACACACACACACACACACTACATTACACTATATACATACTGGTATATATATTTCTAACCATCTGTATTTTTGTTTTAAGTTCCATTACTGACACCCTGCCTTTCTTCTAAAACATACAATCAGTTAAGCAGATGCTTCTTCTCAATATCTTTTTAAAACAAAGACAATTTTGTATTACAAAGCTCTTTCTAGCTTAGTTCTGAATACTATTATGTCTTAAAAATATAACATGAACTTTATTTCTTTAGAAAGGATGAGACTTAGCTAAGGAAATTATGAGCTAATAAGCATTCAAGAAAAAAATGTGAAGCAAACAAAACAAATCTGGATTAAAATTTTCTTAGAGATTAATGTCTACTGCTGTTTTTCTTACAATAAAAACAAAATTTATAACTTCAAAAGGAAGTGAGACTTAAATCCATTTATACTCATTAACTTCAGTACATTTGCAACAGACAGTTGCAACATGATTGGAACCTACATCCAGGAAATTTATAGGTTTACAAAAGGGATGGTTGAATTTCCTCAATGTAATTAATTAATTAATTAATGACTGTAATGGCACTTCTAAATTTTTATCAACTTTGAATATCTTTTACAGTTATTGAAACAAAAGGTGCAAATTTAATTCTGGAACAGGAATCTACTGAAAATATCAAGACAAGCCCATCAGAATTAAATGACAAGTTTAATGAAGATGAGGTACAAAAGAACACAGAAGATGTTAATAAACAGCTAGAATCAGAAGAAAAAGATCAACCTAGTGTACCTCCATCAAATGGTGTTGGATTTAAAAAGGTGTTTTAATTACTTGGATTCAAATTTACAGTTAAAAAGGATAAAACAGAAAATGTAAAGCTGTATGTAAAGCTAGAGGTCACAGAAGGGTCAAGTGATGTATCTGGAGACTATAAAAAATTCAAGACACAGAGAGTGAGAGAAGCCACACAAAATGAATTCACTGCCTCTGTAGAGAAAACTCAGGCTGAGGAGATGAAAGGAAAAACCTCCTCTGAGAAAGTAACAGAAAGCCCTGTTGAAGCAGAAACAAAGAGGCAGAAATTGAAAACAATGGGATTAACTCTCCAAACTCTCCAGTAAGCCAATCAACCACTGAAGCTACATCACCTCTAAGAAAGCTTTTTACTCGCCTCGAATTCCCCTGACCCGGGAAATGAGGCGGGGTATAAATCGAACCAAATAAATAAATAAATAATACTCAGAGTTGGACTGGGTTTAGAAAAAGGATAAGCTTCAGAAAACCTAGGGAAGTGCAATGTGAGAAAGAAAAACAAGAATAAATGATAAAGAAGTGACAACAGAAGGAATAACTGTTGAAAAAGAATTAGAAAAAGAAAAACAGACACCAGAAAAAAAGGGTCAGAAATTTCTTTCTAAGGCAGATATGAAAAAATGGAAAGTGAGAAAGAGAAAAGAAGAAACAAAAATGGTTGAAAATGATCAAGGACAAGGACAAGGACATCTTCACCAGAACAAATAGGAAGCCGATCTGAAAGAGGGAATTTTGAGATGGGAATCTTTTAAAAGATTAGTAACATGAAGAAGAAAAATCTAAAGCAAGGATGGAAAGAAACATTAACTTCATTGATATAGAACCCGGTGGAATCCAGGTACCCAAATATCAGTCAGTCATTTTGGTGTAAGAAAATATTTTGCACCTTTTTCAATTTTAAATGCATCAGTGAGGGAAGACCCAAGGGATAATAAGTCCTGTCTCCTCATCAGAAACAATTATTAAGTGGTGCCAAAGGGAAAAGGAGGCCATATTAGCAATGAGTAGTTTCTTCCTGGACAGAATGGCAATTGTAGCTTGAACCTGCCAAACAATATCCCTCCAGAAATTCAATTTGATCTCTTTGCTTCCACATTTCTATTGGAGTAATGAAAAACATTGACCGCTTCAAAATATTTTAAAAATTGTCACTCTGTTCAAGTATGTCCCAACAAAAAGTAGCTTCTTCATTCCAATTTATGTACATTTTCTTTTCAAATCTAAACAATGAAAGCTTGCATATGCTCCTATGTGCTCTTTCTTAGACATGACAGAAAAGCATAATGAAACAATTTGTTCACTCCAATTGAGTGGTATATTTCATAAAGTTAATTTTATCTTTCAAAACCAATGAATAAGTTAACCTATAGGCTCCTTAGAATATTTTTTCCTGAAAGTTGATAGTATAGATTGCACAAATGTATTTACTTCTAGACCTCTGAATTGTTGTCCCATAGTTCCTTAGTGTGATAAAATAGGTAAGAAAATTTAATTTACTTGAAGATGAAAACAAGGAGGGCTTGTTGCTTTCTCAATTAGATAGTCTATTTAGGTGATTATAATAATTAAAATGTTCAATAATAGGTGTCCCTAAAGTTATTAGTGCTTTGTTATAACATCTTCTCCAGCTACACATTTTGTTCTGGGTGTAAAATGTTAGTTTTCTCACTTTCATTAGTTTTTAGTTATTTTACCTTTTAAAATTCAATGAATAAATTAACCTATAGTTTCCTTAGAATATTTGTTCTGAAAGTTGATGAATACAGCTTTAATAAATTTCAAGAAAAATTGGAATACAGAACTACAAGGACAGCAGGAAATTGAAAAGGAAAAAATGTTTAAAAGTGGGAAAAAGGGGGGAACACATTCACTTTCCACAGAATAGATAGAAATTTATAAGTTGATTTTTTAATCTAAAACATGATAACCAGTAACTTAAATTTAATGAGATATAATATCTCTACAGTTTTACATTATTTTCATTAGTTCTTTTATTAAATAAAACCTTGTGGTATTTCATAAAGTTTATTTCATTTTTTAAAATCTAATGAATAAGTTAACCTATAAGCTCCTTAAAACATTTTTTCTGAACGTTGATAGTATAGATTGTACAAATGCATTTCCTTATGAACCTCTTAGATGTGATAGAAAAGGTAACGTTCAGTGTAGCTAAAGATGTAAATGAGGAACTTGTTCTCTCAATTAGAGACTCTATTTAGATGCATAAAATATTCAAAATTTTCAATAACAGATGTCTGCAAAATTAGAGTATTCTTTGTTATAACATCATCTTCCCCAGCTATAAATATTGTTCTGGTTGCAAGATATTGGTTTTCTCACTTCCATTAGTTCTTTTATTAAATACAATCTTGCAGCCTTTCATAAAGTTTATTTTATCTTTAAAAAGCCAATGAATGAGTAACCTATAGGCTCCTTAGAACATTTTTTTTGAAAGCTGATATTATAGATTACACCAGCGGTTCCCAAACTGTACGCCGCGGCTCCCCAGGGAGCCGCGTCGTCGTCGTGGGGGCGCCGCGAAACAGTC
>JANHGC010002336.1:160172-179228 GCA_027560395.1 Boaedon fuliginosus | reverse complement strand
AGCCCAAACGGCACTGCTCAGACATAAAATGATTTTTTATTTCTGTAACATTCTATAAAAAATAATAAAAAATTTTAAAAAAGAAAAAAAAAGAAAATTTTGGTGGTCCACAGAAAAATTATTTGCATATTTTATATTGCACTAAATCAGGGGTCCTCAAACTACAGCCCCTGGGCCAGATACGTGCAATGAACATTTGTGTTGCTGCAGACAGTCTCTCCCTTTGGGGTTTTTTTGTGCGAGTCACAGGGACACAGAAATTCCGACTTGGGGTCTGCTTCAGCCTCCAGATGCGGGGCTTTGGGCGAAGACCCGGAGGGTCTTGTTCCAGTGGGATTGCATCGTGGCCTGGAACTGGCTGACCATCTCAGACCACTGAGCCTCCAGGTGCCAGTACTTGGCCTTGTACTTCCACAGGTCTTCCTTCTGCAGGAAAAGCTATGCTCATAGTCCTCATTGAGGCGCTTCTGCTGCGCCTCCTTCTCGGTCAGATCCAATTTGAACTGAACCAGCTGTTTTGCCAAATCTTTCTTGTGATGGCTGTTTAGCTCCAACAACTGCTTCCTATTGGGGCCCTAAGGAGTCCAGGTGGGCAGGTGAAGACTGGCTGGGAGGGGAGGGGCAAATAGAGACCAGTGGGGCACCCCTCGACAGGAGTGACATTGAGTTGGCCAACCCCACCCAGTCACATGACCACCTAGCCACGCCCACCCAGCTGGTCATTAGGCAGATCATATTAATCATCCACGGGATTTAAAATTATGAATTTAGTGATCCCTGAGGTCCAAAAGGTTAGTGACCCCTGTTCTAAAGTATCTTAGATACTGTATTACCATCTCTCATGAACAAAATTTCTTTATACTCCTACCTTTGTTTTTATCATGTCTGAATGATTTAATATCTATCCATTGATACATTCAGGGTTGGACCACCTTTTTACTTCAGAGATCTTTTGGAAAACTTTCCCCCTCCCCCCTCCCCCATTCTTTTTCATCTTTAATAGCTGTTGAGATGTCATGGCAGTACTGTTTCTTGTCTGTTCTAACAAGTCTGAAATTCTTTTTAAGTTCCTTCCTGTGATCTTTGAGTGTTTTTGGCTTTGGCTTCTCTTCATGACAATTTCCACGATTTGTTCTTATGTCCAATTCAGTTTTTCTATTTCTACGCCTTTGGCAGCCTCTTTTCATATTAATCTTAAGAACTTCCTTAAGTTCATTCCACAGTTCCTCTGATTCCCTATCAAGGAGGTTCAGGACTTCAAAACAATTTTTGATGTTCCCCTTGAAAATGGTAGGGATATATGTTCAAAGTCATACCATGGAAACTGGCTTTCTTCCGCTTTACTTTGACTTGAAATTTGAACACGGGCAGTTTGTGAGCACATCCCACATTCAGCCTTTGGCCACGCCTTTGCTGTTATAACGGAGTTATTCCACCTCCTTTTATCAATACTAATTTCTATGGATTCGTTTGGGTGATGTACATTTATAGAGTTGTTGGTTTAGTTGTTTGAAGACTGTTAGCCATGAAAAATATCATTGGAGTGGCAGAAACTGACTTCATTCTTCTGCTTTACTTGTTTCCTTGGCCAAATAGATCAACTCAGGGATAAGGATTTATTATATGAAGCATGTGATCTCTTAGAGCAACATCAGTAGGTACTATTTGGTTTTCTTTCTTTTTCTTTCTTTTCTTTATCTCTTGCAAGTCTTCCTGGGCTTCTTTTTAGTGTGCCAGCCCGCTTGGCTTTTACTTAATGCTACCACCATAAATTTTCAGTGGTTATATTCATAATTAGAAACTTTTGTCCAGGACCATCAAACTTCCTTTTTCTTTCTACAGGCATTTTTACTTAGGTGAGCAATTGTATTTAAACTTGTGTATCTGCCAAAATGATTATAATAGTTGCTTGTCTCTTTATTAATGTATTTGAGTTACAATTCAATTATGTTTAATTATGTCTAATTATAATTCTGTTTTCCCTTAGTTTTATTATTTGAAGCCTTGAGTTTTTCTAAAGAGGTAGGATATAAAAGCAATAAATAAACTTGTAATTTCCAGCTCATCCTCAGTCATTTCCATTTATTCAGATCAGACTGAGCACACACTTAATTCAGAAATTTAACACTTAATTCAAAAATTTAGCTTGCTGTTTATTCAGTATCAGCAGTTAATCAACAGTTAACTGGCAAAAGGGGCAAAATGATTAAAACAGAGAAAGAGACAGAAAGATGAACAATAGACAAAATAAAAAGGGAAGAGCACATAATATCAATAATTTTACATTTTATATATATATATATATATATATCAATTTATCTATATTGAAAGGAACCACACTTTAAAAGCCACTGGGGGAATACTGTGGTTAATTAACATGAACAGTCCAAAAGGAAGTGGCCTTTGACTGTGTCACATTTAATCCTTTATGTACAGAAGAGTTGCTGAAAAGAGATGGAAAGTAGGACATCAGATAATCTCTTTTCCATTCTGCACCATGAAGGTAACAATTTGGCTGATGGCAATGATGTATCCAACGCAAAATAGGAAAATTAGTGTATAAAAGGAAAAGAGAGTATGAGACTAAGCATAGCTTCACATTTTTCAGCCACGATGACTGAACCAGATTAAAATACGAAATGTGTTTCAGTATTTAGATCCTGTTTTCATTAATGTTGTAATGTGTTATTTCTAAATAGAAATCAGCTCACTATATATATTTTCAACTTCAAATTATGCTTGCATATTTAAATTCTTACATATATATAATTTCTTGATTATTCCTTGAACATATACAACATATGAAGCAGAGAAAGGAAGGTGAGGTTTCTTAAGGAAATTTCCCTTTATATAGACATATCCATGCACAATTTGAGTAAAGTCTATATCTGCCTTGGCTAGTAATCCTATAATAGTTACTGGATTAGCCAATCTAGTTCTTTGTGTCTTGAAAACATCTGTAAAAGCTGAGCTGGAATGAGAGCTTTCTTTTTCCACAAGGCATTTGAAATGTAGAGTGTTTACTAATGTAAACATACATCATTTCAAAATCAACAATTTCTAATGTCTCTAAATCACTTTTACATGTAGAATGTTCACCTAGTGCCTGTTTTCATTACTGATATATCACCATGGCTAGAGCTGCATTCAAGTGAAAATGCTCACAGTCAAGATGTTTCATCACATTGTATTTAAAAAACAGCCTATTTATTGAAAGATCTTTAAAGATAATTTGCAAAACCTACAAAACCTTGGAAATGAAGCAGCACAAAAGCTTTTAAAAGGGATTCGGTTTAGGTAAGAGAATAAATGATGGTCTTCAGTAAAAACAAGATGCAAGGCACTTTTGTTTTCACTAAAAAGCCTGGGGATCAGTGGCTTAATAATAAAATATTGACCAACTGGGTGGCTGTATTAAAAGGTCTTTGAATTGTTAGTTCCATTTTCATTTCTCCTAAAGGTTAATTTATAGGAAGTTATTCAAATCAAGTTTTTGCTTTACTTCTTGACATGGGAAGTAATGCTTTCAGATAGTGACTGCATAATTTTAATACTTTCTGCAAGTCTGGGTATGCACAATATTTCAAAGATACCATACAGGGATAGGGAGACAGTTTGGTGCATGTAGTGACATTGGGAATCTTGAATATAGTCCTGCCTTAGGTCTAAAATCAGCTGCAAGACTGAGATACACTCTCAGCTCTAGAAAGGACGTAAATGCAAACCACTTCCAAAATCTTGACAAAAAAACTGCAGGGACTTGTCCCAAGTGTTTGCCAGGAGTCAAGGCTGATTTGAAGGTAAACCCTGCCCCCTAGTTTGTACAAGAATGGCTGGACCTGGAAGCCAGCTGTGCTGATGGGCAAACTGCCATATATTATAATTTTATTATGGCTTGTTCATGTTAAGGAAATATATGAAGCAAAACAATTCAGTTATAATTTAATTGTTAGAATGCTTTCAGTGTTTGTATGTGTGTATCAAAATAAACTGAATTTCTTACAATTGATATATTTAAAATGTTCCTGCTTAAACTGAACATTACAAATTAACTATGGTGATTTCACCATAGGCAACAATATTTTAATTGTGCAAATTGAAACATATGATTACAGAAATACTTTGAAAATGTTTCAGATATATACTTGTCTTTTTAAAACAAAGACAATTTTGTACTACAAAACTCTTTCTGGCTTAGTGAGACTTAAATCAACTTATACAATAACTTTAGTACATTTGCAACAGACAGTTGGAACATGATTGGAACCTACATCCATGAAATTTATAGGTTAACAAAATAAGGGATGATTACACTTATCTAATGCAATGTAATTAAATAACTGTAATGGCACTTCTAAATTTTTATCATCTTTGAATATCTTTTACAGTTGGTGAAACAGAAGCTGCAAATTTAATTCTGGAAGAGGAATCTACTGAAAATATCAAGACCAGCCCACCAGAATTAAATGACAAGTCAAATGAAGATGAGGTACAGAAAGACACAGAAGATAAGCAGCTGGAATTGGAAGAAAAAGAAGATCAACCTAGTGTATCTCCATCGAATGATGTTGGATTTAAAAAGGTTTTTAAATTAGTTGGATTCAAATTTACAGTTAAAAAGGATAAAACAGAGAAAGCTGAACCTGTCCAGCTATTGGATGTAAAGCCAGAGGTCACAGAAGGGTCAAGTGATGTAGCTGAAGACTATAAACCATTCAAGACAGAGACAGAGGGAGAAGCCACACAAAGTGAAATCACTGCCTCCCCTGTAGACAAGACTGAGGAAGAAACTCAAGCTGAGGAGATGGAACGAGAAACCTCCTCTGAGAAAGTAACAGAAAGCCCTGTTGAAGCTGAAAGCAAAGAGGCAGAAATTATAAACAATGGGGTTAAATCTCCAGAGTCTCCAGTAAGCCCATCAACTGCTGAAACTGCATCACCTCTAAGAAAGTTTTTTACTCAGAGTTGGGCTGGGTTTAGAAAAAGGACAAGCTTCAGAAAATCTAAAGAAGAAGTACAATCTGAGAAAGAAAAACAAGAACAGGAAATGGGGAAAGAAGTGACAACAGAAGTAATAATTGTTGAAGAAGAATTAGAAAAAGAAAAACAGACATCAGAAAAAGATGGGTCAGAAGTTTCTTCTCAAACCAGTGATGAAAAAATAGAAAGTGAGAAAGAGAGAAAAGAAGAAACAAAAATGGTCCAAGTTCCAACAGATACTCATCTCAAAGAAGCTGCCACTCCTAGTGAGCAACCATCCGCAGAAGAACCAGCTGAAAATATAAATAAAGACCTTTCTTTTGAAGCCAGTGATGAAAAAATGGAAGGTGAGAAAGAAAAGAAAGAAGAAATAAAAATGGTAACAGTTTCATCAGAAACAGATCTGAAAGAAGCTGCCACTCCCAGTGAGCAGCCATCAGCAGAAGAACTGGCAGAAAATAGAAATAAAGACATTTCTTTTGAAGCCAGTGATGAAAAAATGGAGGGTGAGAAAGAGAGGCAAGTATCATCAGAAACCGACCTGAAAGAAGCTGCTACTCCCAGGGAGCAACCACCAGCAGAAGAACTGGCTGAAAATATAAAAGAAATTGATATAATTTTGAAAGGGGAGACTGACTTGGAGTCCAAGGAAAAATTGGAACAAGTACAAAAAAGTCTAATGGGCATAGAGCAAAGTATTGTTGCATTGCCTGAATCAAAAACAGAACTTTTAAATGAAATACTTGAAGAAAAAATAAATCAATTGGATTCACTGTCTTCAGTAGCAATAGAAAAGCCTGAGGAACCTTTTGAAATAATAGAAGAAAAACCAGAACCAAGGGCTCCTCTGGCCACAGAGATTTTTGATGAAAAACCTAGCGAGATCAATATTGATGTTAGAGCTGTTGTGACAGAAGAACAACCCCAGATAACTAAAAAAGAACAACTAGTTCTTGAACAGTTAGTGGAAACAAATGGTGACTTTCAGAAAGAACAGTCCACTGTTGAACAGTTAAAAGTCACAGAAAGAGATCTTGAAATAGTGAAGGAACACTTCATCCAAACTGATCCAAGCAGTCTTGATGCAGCAGCAGACAAACCCCCAGAAGGCATAATAACAAGTGAGGCAGAATTGCTGTCATCTCAAGAAAAAGCCAAGATGCAAGGCAGCCCTTTAAAAAAACTTTTCACGGGTCCTGGCTTAAAGAAATTGTCAAGAAAGAAACGCAAAGGAAAGAAAGAAGCTAAACCAGAGGAAGCAGCCGAAGAAGCACAGCAATTGTCTGATACTGCAGAGAGTCCAGATGATCCAAGGGGTGAGAGTTCTGCTTCTTCTCCTGAAGAAATAACAGAATCCATAGAAAAGGCCTCTGATGCTGTACAGGTTCCCGAAGCTGAAGAAGGGTTTCCTTTAGAGGCAGAGAAGAAAAGAGAAAGTGTTACACCTTGGGCATCTTTTAAAAAAATGGTGACTCCTAAGAAACGGGTTAGGAGACTTTCTGAAGGTGACAGAGAAGAAGAACTTGATAAGACAACGGAAAGTGCAGCTAATGATGAACAGGAAGATATTAAAGAAAATGGTGAGGAACAAAAAATAGAAAAAAGTGCAGATGAGCCCAAGAAAAAAGTTGATACTTCTGTATCATGGGAAGCTTTAATCTGTGTAGGCACATCAAAGAGAAGAAGCAGAAAATCTTCATCTTCTGATGAAGAAGCCGGGCAAAGACTTGCTCAAGATGAACAAAAATCAGATGAGAGTGCACCAAATAAAGAAGCAGTACATGATGCCATCTTTAGTAACTCACATGAAAGTGATCAAGGACAAGGAAATTCTTCACCAGAACAAGCAGGAAGCCCATCTGAAACAGAGGGAATTTCAACATGGGAATCTTTTAAAAGACTAGTAACTCCAAGAAGAAAATCTAAAACAAGGATGGAAGAGAAAAATGAAGAACCCATCACAGTTCCAAGTTTAGAACATGCTACCTTAGATGGGGATAATGGAAAAGAAGAATCCTGGGTTTCATTTAAAAAATTAATGCCTGGTCGTAGGAAGAAAAAGTCTGATGGAATACCAGAGCATGCTCCTGTTCTAGAAGCTGGAGAAGAAATGACAGGAACAAATGAGGAGGACTTTGATGTTCCAGCTGTTGTTCCTTTATCAGAGTATGATGATGCTGAGCAAGAGAAATTTGAAGCTCAAAAATCAGAGCAAGATGATACGGATAAGGAAATCCCAAGTCAAAATATAGAAAAGTCAGAAAGTACACCAGTAACTCAGCAGGTCATTGAAGGATTAGTTCATGCAGTTGCTGTCTCAGTGCTAGAAGGTGAGAGAGCAATTATAAGTATTGAAGAAAGATCACCATCTTGGATACCAGCTGCTGTGACTGTGTCCACTGAACATGTGAATGATGAGGAACAGTCTGAGCAGATTTCTGGAACTGGAATTGTTGAACAAACAGTAGTTGTTACTAAACTTGGCCCACAAATGAGAAAGGATATTAGTGGTGATAGTATAATTGGGGACCTGGAGTTAACTTCGGAAGCAGTTACAGCTAGGGAAGAAGCTTCAATCCTTGAAGAGACAACTGAAGTGACTTGTGCTAAAGAAACAACTGAAATGTCTTGTGCTGAAGAGACAACTGAAATGATTTCAGCAGTTTCAAGGCTAACTGAGTCTCCTGATACTACAGAAATAGCTACACCAGTGCAGGAGATCGAGGAAAATGAGCAAGACCTGGAAGAATTAAATAAACAAACACAGGAAATGTTGCAGATTGTTGCTGAAAGAATTAAATTGTCTGATGAAAAGGGGATTAGCGCGAGTCTGACAGAAGTAACCGTTCAGCCATTGCTAGCTAAAGAAGAAACTGAGCAAAAGCTGATGACTTCAGAAGGAATCCTCTCTACTGAATATCCAAAAGATGTTCAGCTTGAAACAATAGAGTCTCGGGCTTACAAAATTGTGCAGATAATAATCCAAAATGCACTTGCCCAATTTCAGCAAAAGTCCATGGTTCTTTCAAAGCAGAACAATGATACTGCAATTCTGTATCCTGCTCCTGATGAACAGGCATTTTCTGAGAAAATAAATTTGATGCTAGAAGAATCAGCAGGAAGATGTACCAGAGAAGGCGCATCTAGATCCCATCCAGAAATGCAAGTGCCAAAATCTTCATCTGATGAAGCAGCTGAGGAAAATGTGATGACCTCACAAGGAATCCCCTCTACTGAATTTCCAAAAGAGCTTCAGCCTGAAACAATAGTGTCTCAGACTTATAAAATTGTGCAGATAATAATCCAGAAGGCAGTCACTCAGTTTCAACAAGAACCCATGGCTCTTTTAAAGCAGAAGAATGAAATTGCAGTTCTGTGTCCTGATATGGACACAATGGCATTTTCAGAGAAAATAGATTCAATGCTAGAAGAATCAGCAGGAATATGCATCAGAGAGGCAATCCAAATAGGTGCACCTGGATCTCCTCCAGAAATGGAGCTGCCAAAATCTTCATCTGATGAAGAAATTGAGCACAAGGTAATTACTTCAGAAGGAATTCCCTCTACTGACTTTCCAACAGATGTTCAGCCTGAAACAATAGAGTCTCAAGCTTACAAAATTGCACAAATAATAATTGAGAATGCAGTTGCTGAATTTCAACAAGAATCCATGGCTCTTTTAAAGCAGAAGAGTGAAACTGCAGTTTTGCATCTTGATCATGATAAGGTGGCATTTTCTGAGAAAATAGATTCAATACTAGAAGAATCAGTAGGAAGATGCACCAGAGAAGGTATACTCCAGATGGGTACATCTGGATCCCCTTCAGAAATGGAGCTGCCACCACCTTCATCAGAAGAAGAAACTGGGGAAAAGGTAATGACTTCAGAAAGAATCTCCTCTACTGATTTTCCAAAAGGTGTACAGCTTGGAACAACAGAGTCTCAGGCTTTCAAAATTGCTCAGATAATAATCCAAAATGCAGTTGCTCAATTTCAACAAGAGTCCATGGTTCTTTCAAAGCAGAAGAGTGAAATTGCAGTTCTGTATCCTGATCCTGATGAAGTGGCATTTTCAGAGAAAATAGACTCAGTATTAGAAGAATCACCAGGGAAATGCAGCAGAGAAGGTGTAATTCGGACACAATCCCCTCCAGAAATGGAGTTGCCAACATCTTCGCCTGTTGAAGAAACTGAGCAAAAAGTGATAACTTCAGAAGGAATACCCTCTACTGAATTTCCAAAAGATGTTCAGCCTGAAACAATTGAATCACAGAGTTTCAAGATTGCACAGAAAGCAAGTACAGTTTCTCAATTTCAACAAGAGCCCATGGCTCTTTCAAAGCAGAAGAGTGAAACCGCAGTTCTGTATGCTGATCCTGATGAAGTGGCATTTTCAGAAAAAACAGATTCAGTGCTAGAAGAATCACCAGAGAAATGCACCAGAGATATTGCACTCCAGATGAGTACATCTGTATCGTCTCCAGAAATCAAGCTGCCAAAATCATTATCAGAAAAAGAAACTGAGGAAAAGGTGATGATGACTTCAGAAGAATCAGCAGGAAGATGCAGTACAGAAGGTGCATTCCAGACAGGTACATGTGGATCCCCTCCAGAAATGGATCTCCCAATATCTTCAGCTCAGGAAGAAGATGAGCAAAAGGTGAAGACTTCAGAAGGAGTCTCAACATCCACTGACTTTTCAAAAGCAGTTCTGCCTGAAACCGCAGAGTCTCAGGCTTACAAAATCGTGCAGATAATAATCCAGTATGCAGTTGCCCAATTGCAACATGACTCCATGGCTCTTTCAAAGCAGAAAAGAGAAACTGACATTCTATATCCTGACCCTGATAAAGGGGCATTTTCAGAGAAAATAGATTCAGTGCTAGAAGAATCAGCAGGAAGACGTACCAGGGAAAGTGTACTCCAGATAGCTTCATCTGGTTTACATACAAAAATGGAGTTGTCAGCATCTTCAGCTGATAAAGAAACTGAGGAAAATGTGATGACTTCAGAAGGAATCCCCTCTATTGAATTTCCAAAAGAGGTTCAACCTGAAACCACCGAGGCTCAGGCTTACAAAATTGCACAGATAATAATCCAGAATGCAGTTGCTCAATTTCAACAAGAGTTCATGGCTCTTTCAAGGCAGAAGACTGAAACTCCAGTTCTATATCCTGATCCTGATGCAGGGACATTGTCAGAGAAAATAGATTCAGCACTAGAAGAAGCACCAGGGAAATACACCAGGGAAGATGCACTCCAGACAGGTGCACCTGGATCCCCTCCAGAAATGGAGCTACCAATACCTCCAACTGATGAAGAAACTGAGGAAAAAGTGATAATGGCTTCAGAAAGAATTCCCTCTACTGAATTTCTAAAAAGTGTTCACTCAGAAGCAATAGAATCCCAAGCTTACAAAATTGTGCAGATAATAATCCAGAATGCAGTTGCTCAATTTCAGCAAGAGTCTATGGCTCTTTCAAAGCAGACGTGTGATACTGTAGTTATGTACCCTGATCCTGATGCAATGACATTTTCAGAAAAAATAGATACAATTCTAGAAGAAGCATCAGGAAGATGGACCAGAGAAAGTGTGCTCCAAACAAGTACCTCTGGATCCTCTTCAGAAATGGAGGTGCTAACATCTTCAGCTGATAAAGAAATTGAGGAAGAGGGGACAACTTCAGAAAGAATTCCCTTTACTGAATTTCGGAAAGATCTTCTGCCTGAAACAATAGAGTCTCGGGCTTATAAACTTGTGCAGATAATAATCCAGAATGCAGTTGCTCAGTTTAAACAAGAGTCCATGGCTCTTTCAAAGCAGAAGAGTGAAGCTGCAGTTCTGTATCCTGATGCTGATAAAATAGCATTTTCAGAGAAAATAGTGCTAGAAGAATCACCAGGGAAATGCACCAGAGAAGGTCCAGTCCAGACAGATGCATCTGGATCCACTTCAGAAAGAGAGCTGCCAAAATTTTCATCTGAAGAAGATACTGAGGAAAAGGTGATGCTTCCAGAATGCATCCCCTCTACTGAATTTCCAGAAGACTCAGAAGGAAGATGCACCACAGAAGGTGCACTCCAGATGAGTACATCTGGATCCCCTCCAGAAACGGAGCTGCCAAAATCTTCATCAGAAGTAGAAACTGAGGAAAAGGTGATGATGACTTCAGAATGCATCCCCTCTACTGAATTTCCAGAAGACTCAGAAGGAAGATGCACCAGAGAAGGTGCATTCCAGACATGTGCATTTGGATCTTCTCCAGAAATGGAGCTACCAAAATTTTCATCTGAAGAAGAAACTGAGGAAAAGGTGGTGACTTCAGAAGGCATCCCCTGTACTGAATTTTCAGAAGAATCAGCAGAAAGTTGCATTAGAGAAAGTGCACTCCAGATGAATACATCTGGATCCCCTCCAGAAATGGAGCTGCCAAAATCTTCATCAGAAGTACTGGAAACTGAGGAAAAGGTGATGATGACTTCAGAAGAAATACCCTCTGCTGAATTTGCAGAAGAATCAGCAGAAAGATCCACCAGAGAACATTCACAAACAAGTATATCTCAATCACCTCCAGAAATGGAGCTTCTAACATCTTCATTTCAGGAAGAAGCTGAACAAAAGGTGATGAGTGCAGAACGAGTCCTAACCTCTACTGAATTTCTAAAATATGTTCAGACTGAAACAACAGAGTCTCAGAGTTACAAAATTGTGCAGAAAATGAGTACAGTTGTTCAATTTCAACAATCAGAAGAGGCCATTTCTCCTTTAAAGCAGAAGAGTGAACTGTGTCTAACTGGTTTAAATGAATTTGGAATTCAGGAAGTTTTACAAGTTGGTCACCAAGTTTCTCTGGCAGAAAAGAAAAAACATGAAATTCAGACAACAATTGTAAATGCAGAGATAGAAGAAGCCATTGAAGTAGCAAAAGAAATGCCTTCATATTCTACAGTATCTGAAGATAGAGAAAACTGGAATTCCAGAAAGACAGATGCTGATCTTGAAACTGTAGAAGAAATTGTAAATGAAACAGAAAGTAAGAAATATGGTTCAAAACCTCAATTAAAAGCTGATGTAGTTGTTTCAACAGAGACTCAAAACATCATGCTAGGAAGTATTGTCTCAGCAGATCATCCAGTAGCATCTCTTGAAACAGAACAATCAACAATAAAAGATTTAGAAGTTGGGCTTATAGATGAAAACCAAGAAAAGTTAATAGAACATCAGACTCAGAGGAAGAGAAAAGAAGATTACAGTCAAGCAACAGAATTTAATGAGATGCCTAAAGAGGAAGACACCACACCTGGTGACAGTCCTCAACTTCAGACAAAACTCAGAAAATTCTGAGGTTTTATGTAAGTGTTTAGCTAAAATAATTCATCTTCATCAGTAGTTTAAATAAGAAATAATTAGATCTTTTCAGATTTTATCAACAAGATAAAATACAATATATTTATATACAGGTACTTCTGGTTCTGAAACAATACATAATAGCTAAATAATTTATGCTAAAAATTGATTTGAAATGGGGATGAAATAAATGCCTAGGATGGTATTTTGGAGTTCTGCTTGAGGGACTTATTCTGATTGTAGTAAATAAGATTTGCCACAGAGTTAGTTGAGGACGGGGACGTCAGCATTGTGTTCCCTGACTTGTTCCCCAAATGTGTTGCATGGCCATTGCTTCACCTTTCCCGCTGCTATAACTAAAGGCCTTCCAGTCTAAAAAATTGTGTTAGATGTTTTTCATTTGCTGTAGTTATCTGATTTCCACAATTCTGTTTTTTTACAGCAGCCATACAATGTTAATACCATCTGCACCTGCAATCTTAAAAATTTTCAAGATCATTGCAGCAATTGTGACTTCTTTTTCATCAAATAATATCATATTTATACCTGCATCTCCAGGTGCCTCCATTGCATTTTCTTTACTTCCATGCCTTATTTCCATTCATCCATTGGTGTCACCTAACATTCATAATTTTGTACTATATTTACACACACTCAATCCTTTTTCTTTCATTATAATACAATTATTGCCAATCTGTGAACTACTTTTGTACATTCAACAATCTTGGTAATATATGTTCTTATATCTGTTACATACATTTCATTCCAAGTTGCAATCTAGATACTGACTACCATCACCTATCAAACTGCTGGCCACTGGAGATTTTCACATTACAGTTTTCTTAGATGTTAGTAAGTTACAGAATGTGTGGACTAGGTTATCAGCCTTACTGACAAGAGTGCCAATTACAGCATTCTCTTCAAACATGTGAAATAAGCACGCATGTAACAAGAATGCTTGAAGCAGAAACATGGAAGCAAGCTATATGAGTTGCTCCCATCTAACAGTAGAAGAGGAGCAGGAAGAAAGGAATGGTTGAGAAACATGTACCTTTTATTTACAAACAATAGCTTGTTTCTTTATTGTAGAATGTGCTGTGAGAATTTTTAAAAATATGTATTCATCTTTTAGAATTGTAAGCTTTTAGGCTCCTTTGTTGTTGTTACTCAGGGTAATTAGCCACTTCAATCCCAATGAACTCTAAAGGTTTTACACTCCAGGTACGTATTAAAGATTAGAACAATCCATAACACATTATTTATAATCATTCACCTTGTTGCATTGAGTAAATGCTATGTCATTCAATCACAAACATTTTCTCATAATATAAAACTTTCAGGTCTCCAAATCTCTTCTCTCTCCAAGCCATTTAAGGTTTTAATGTTGACAACCAACACTCTCAGCTGCATCCAGAAGACCATAGGCAAACAGTGCAGCTCTCTGGGTAGTGTTATTACCTCGGCAAAATGATGAATAACTAGCTTCATATAGTTATACATAGTTGTCCATCCTTTGGCCAAGACTTCCATCTCCAATTTATGTGCATCTGGTAGCTTTGAACAGTACTGCTAGACAGTAATTGGCAAAAGTACAATTATTCATGTCCTTTAATATATTGTGATTTGCTATTGATGTAAACTACTAGTTAAGATGCTCTGATTGTAAGGCATTCTTGATTTTTTTGTTATTGTTCCAACAGTTCTGTTGAACACTGCTTCTTACATTTGGCGGGACCAGTACCCAAAGAAGGTAGCAGAAAAGGATAGATTCTGCTTAAACTGGCTGAAGACCAATGATTTTGCTGTGAGAACATGTCCATGCTTTCAGAAGTTTTTCTGAGGAAGTCACCTGACAATCCTGAGCTACCATCAGGAGCTTGAGCCACCTCCTTTAGTTTTGTGAATACTTCCTTTCACAGTATTCCTATACCTTTATTTTTGTTGTTGGTAAGGAGATTGTGGTAGAATATTGAATGCGGGCAAGAAGTATTTCTGTTGAAATGATGTCAGTCTCTTAATCTGGAAAGGAAGTTGGCATCTTTTGAGATTCCCTTTCTACCAGTGCTTTTCAAACTGGATTGTAATTCTTTGTGTATTTATGTTTCCTCTTCTTTCTATGTAAAAGACTGAAAGAAAATTATTTCACATGTTTGTGCCAAGAGGTAATATGAATGACCCATCACTAACCATAGATGGCTCCAACCAACTTAACATTGGTTTCCTATTTGCTTGGAGGAATGTGATAATAAACGTTTTGTTATATTTGCTATTGATTTCAGAAGGGTCATTGCCAAACAATACAACTTCTCTTGATCTGTTAGTAAATTGTAAATCTAATTCATACTTCATGAACAGTGAAATATACTGTGATTTCTTTAAAATAAATTAAGGATTTGGTTACATTTATATTTGCATTCATATTCAGAATAAATGAATTATAAGATGTAGGATGCCTGGAATAAATACACTCAATTTTGTTCAGTTCATAATATGAGGTCATAATTAGTTGCACGTACAAAATGGGCAGGCTTCAAATGCTCAGTTACTGAATAATAATTAAAATATTCTTCTTTCAGAATTTGATCTTATAGTCACCAAGTTGTATAGCCAGTCAAATTAAATTGCATTTTATAGTTTTCATATTTATCCAAATGAGTTTTTTCCAAGACCCATCAGGCTCATTGTCCTACCTGTATAATATTTAATTCGAAATATATCCAGGAACCTATAAATACATATAGTTAAGAGCTGCACAATGAGGAATAAAACAGAAAGGTCATTGATATGACTGCACCATCTAGTGGTCATTATACACATTTTATAACTTAGGATAACTTTTGGCTAATAATGCTACCTTTATTCAGCTAAAATATGGAATGGCAAGTGTTTCATAGAGTTAATTCTACATTATATCTGGAATAGCTTGGCTATAAAAGGCAAATATGACAAATAATAATATGCAATCCTGTACATGCATTGTGACATTGCAGTGAGCTGTTTTGTGCAAGTTAATAGTGAAAGATGTTACTCCTTTTGTACAAAAAGAAAAATCCACTTAGACTGGTGAGTAGGTATCTTTGATTTTTTAAAAAGAAAAGTCATATACTGGATCTGTTGATATAAAGACATACGCAATTTCTTTTTAAATTATAAATGGGTGTTTCTTTTAGCATATGTTTAATTCAACCATTCTGTTTAGTGATTATCTTCATTTATACAAAACCCAAGGGAATCCAGGTACCCAAAGATCAGCCAGTCATTTTGGTGTAAGGAAATATTTTGTACCTTTTTCAGTTTTAAATGCATCAGTGAGGGAAGACCCAAGGAATAATGAGTCCTGACTCCTCTTCAGAAAAAAATATTAAGTGGCACCAAAGGGAAGAAGAGGCCTTATCAGCAATGAGTACTTTCTTCCTGGACAGAATGGTGATCATGAACCTGCCAAATCATATCCCTCCATAAATTCAGTTTGATCTCTTTGCTTCCACATTTCTGTTGGAGTAATGGAAAAGTCTAATATTTTCTCCATCACATTGACCTAATCAAAATATTTAAAAATTGTCAGTCTGTTTTATGCCAACAAAAAGTAGCTTCATTCCAACTTGTATACACTTTTCTTTTCAAAACTAAACAATAAAAACTTGTATATACTCCTATGTGCTCTTTCTTAGACATGACAGAAAAGCATAATGAAACAATGTGTTCACTCCAGTTGAGTGGTATATTTCATAAAGTTAATTTTATCTTTCAAAACCAATGAATAAGTTAGCCCCTTAGTAAGTTAGCTCCTTAGAATATTTTTTTCTGAAAGTTGATAGTATAGATTGCACAAATGTATTTACTTTTAGACCTCAGAATTGTTGTCCCATAGTTCTTTAATGTGATAGAATAGGTAAAAAAAATTAATTTACCTGAAGATGGAAATAAGGAGGGCTTGTTTCTTTCTCAATTAGATAGTCTATTTAGGTGCTTATATTTAAAATGTTCAATGATAAGTGTCCCAAAATTAGTTAGCATGTACAGTACTTCATTATAACATCGTTTTCCCCAGCTACAAGTTTTGTTCTATGTGCAAGACACTAACTTTCTCACTTTCATTAGTT
Organism: Boaedon fuliginosus; assembly: GCA_027560395.1. Classification (NCBI taxonomy): domain Eukaryota; kingdom Metazoa; phylum Chordata; class Lepidosauria; order Squamata; family Lamprophiidae; genus Boaedon; species Boaedon fuliginosus. Next base: position 162,797 of record JANHGC010002336.1, on the reverse strand, counting down.
CTTTTATTAAATGAAACCTTATGGCATTTCATAAATTTAATTTTGTCTTTGAAAAACCAATGAACTATAGTTCCTTAGAGCATTTCTTTTTTGAAACTTTGATAGTATAGATTGCACAAATGTATTTATTATTAAGAAATATAACTCTATTTAATTTCAATAAAATATAAAATATAAAACTACAAACCCTAAATAAAAGTCACTTAATATTGCACATTTTTCTTCAGGCAAACGTGTGGATTTTTCTTGGGGAGCAAGGGTCCACTAAGTCATCTAAAAGAAGAGGCAGAGCCTGCAATATGACTCATCTGCCCATATTCCTGTGTTGTGGTATTTTTTTCAATACATTGCTAAAATTACGATTTAAGACCTGATCTATCCCCCACCCCCCCATTTCTGGAATTCCCTTTTGCCTGACCAAGTTTCTTTATGTGATCCACTTGATTAGGAAATGTTTGTTATGAATATCCCACTTCAAAATAAGATTTGTTTTGGTGTCACTTTAATTTTATAGCACCATTTTAACAGCTAATGGGAAACCAATTATTTAAACAAACTATATTCTGTTTATGGAAAGCCATTATTGTGAAAGCTGCAGCAAGTGAAATAATAATACAAAATACAGCAGTGGCATGACCTATATAATCCTGGACTTTATATCTCCCTTTATAGCTCTAAGATTGTTAATAGTTGTGTAAAGTTAAACATTTAAATAAAATCTGGTAATAACAATGTAAATAATTACTGACTAGAAGTTGAGGAACAAGTGCTTAATTTGGGAACTTTTTTTTAAGATACTAAGGCCTTTCTAAGCAATGTCAAGAGCATAAATCGTATAACCAGTCATTCCTGTTGCAACTGATGGTCTCAAAACAAAAAACAAGGCACTCAAAGAATTTTTGTTGTGGTGCAGGAAACATGTCTCCATTCACAGATAGTGCTTTGATACAGTGTGTTGCTTTGGCCTCAAAAATTCTTCAGACAAGGCTGCAAATTTTAGCTTGTGCCTCAACTCCAAGCTTTTGCAGTTTCTTCTAATTGATTGTATTGGATTATATTTTTATTTTCTATGTTGTTTTTAAGGTAGATTTTCATGGATTAAATAAAATTCAAATAATTCATTCTTGTGTTGTGATTTCTTGGGTGTGTAATCCCTATGTAATTGTAGTACTGGCATATGTGCTTAGGTTTTGGATGCCGTTAGAGCTTTAGTTGGGAAAATAGTTTTTATTTTATATTTTTTAAAAAGGAGGTGCTCATAGAATCACATTATTATTCATGTCAACATACACCAGCAAGGAGGCTTGGAGAACTATTTAAAGCCTCCCAAAACCTCTGCCACCTCCTGAGGCATCCCGTGCTTTGTTCCTTGCCTCTCAAGGTCCCTGCAGGCCTCAGCCTGCTCCCAAGGGAGCCTAAAACCAGGCAGCAGAAGCTATCAGTGTGCAGGCAGCTGTTAGTTTGTAGGTTTTGGCCTGCTTCCCATCCAGCCACCAAAGGAAGCCTAAAGCTGAACAGCAGAAACTGCTGGTATGAGGGGAGCTTTTGCAGTTGGCAGGCCTCAGCCTGCTCCCCATCCAGCCACCTAAGGGACTTGCAGTATTTGGCCTATTCCTTAGCCAGCTCCAGGACTAAGCAGCACACAATTTATATTTCTGTTTTTGCGGAGACACCTGGCCGATACGATGTAAGGCTCAGCTTTTTTTACAGAGGCTGCCTCACGGCCACCTTGCACTATTCTGCAAGCAGGTTACTACTATTCTTGTGAGCCTCTGGTGGGTAAGGGCCATTTTTTTAAAAGAAAACTCCACAAAGGAAATATCTGCATTGGCTCCCAGTGGTCTTCCGGGTGCAATTCAAGGTGCTAGTAAAACTTTTAAAGCCCTACATGGCTTAGGTACAGAGTACCTTTGAGACCACCACCTGCTACCTTATGCCTCCCAGCGCCCAGTTAGGTCCCACAGAGTCAGCTTACTACGGGTCCCGTCAGCCAAACAATGTCAGCTGGCGGGCCCCTGTGCTAAAGCCTTCTCTGGCAGCGCCGGCCCTCTGGAATCAGCTACCTGCGGAGATCAGGACCATCCCCACCTTGTTGGCCTTCCGTAAAGCCACGAAGACCAGGCTCTGTCAGATGGCCTGGAATTGATGTGCCTCCCCCTTGAATGTATTGAGTGTTGATTTGATATTTTTATATTGTATACTATTGTATTTTTAAATTGATGTTAGCCGCCTCGAGTTCCCCCTGACCAGGGAAGAGAGGCGGGGTATAAATCCAATTAAATTAAATAAATGAATAAATAAATCTTTTTTTTAAAAAAAAACAGCTTCCTACAGGCTTGCAAGAATAGCACCTGCTTATAGAATAGCACGAGGTTGCCATGAGGTGGCTTCTATAAGAAAGCTGAGCCTCACATTGCATTGTATCCCATAGCACTGGCCTGGCTGTAACAGCCCTCTCTGCACTAGTAGCCTCTTCTGCCTGGCTTTAGGATCTCTTGAGTGGCTGGCCAGATTGGGAATAGGCCAAAAGCCTGTGGGGACCTGGTGAGATGAATGGACGAGATAGTGGGGGGAGCTCTGCAGTGTCCTTGTTGTCAGTCATAAAAGTGAGTAACTGCTAGGGCA
>JANHGC010002336.1:140585-151635 GCA_027560395.1 Boaedon fuliginosus | reverse complement strand
CGAAGGTATCCCGCCCCTAAGCCATGAAGGGCTTTATAAGTTGTTACTAGCACCTTGAAATTCACCCGGAAGACCATCGGCAACCAATGCAGCTCGCGGAGGATAGGTGTTATCCGGGTACACCAAGGTACACCCTTAATCACTCGCACGGCCACATTCTGTACCAGTTGAAGTCTCCGAGTGATCTTCAAGGGCAGCCCCATGTAGAGCGTGTTGCAGTAGTCCAATCGAGAGGTGATAAGGCCATGAGCGACTGTGCGTAAAGCCTCTCAGTCCAGGAAAGGTCGCAACTGATGCAGCAGGCGAACCTGTGCGAAGGCCCTTCTGGTCACCGCTGTCAGATGGTGATCTAATTGTATCTGTGAATCCAGAAGGACTCCCAAGTTGCGAACTCGTTCTGAGGGGAGCAATTTCTCTCCCTCCAGTACCAAAGTTGGATAATCAACTGGATTCTGAGGGGGTAAAACCCACAGCCACTCTTAGACTTTACGGCTCAAAAACCACAGGTTTTCCTCCTGTTTACACATGAATGTACAGAAGAGTTGCCTCCCTCAGCATAGTGCTAGCTGTCATATTTCTGCAGCCACTGAAATATAGGAATGTCATTAGTGGAAACACTCTTGCAGCATTAACATTGGCAAACAATGACGGAGATTGGTGGTTAAATAATATGAAGTTGGTATGGTGTTTGGCAGCTTCCCCCCAGTCTTCCAACAGAGGATCAGATGCAATTTGTGAGGCATGCACCCCTTTAATACATACTGACAAGGAAGTTGCAGGTAGTCCTCAACTTATGACCATAATTGAACCCACAATTTCAGTTTAAGTTGTGTGTCACCATGTGACTAGAACAGATTTTATGACTTTGGGACAGTGTTACCCTGAACCCATTGCTGGTTATGGGGTGGGTTTTGCCAGAAGCTGGAATTAAATTGGAATTAAATTAAATTCTGGGGAAAATGTTGTAAATCAATTGTGTGACTATAGACCACTGTAAACAGCAGTAAATGAGGGATGGTTGCCAAGTGCCCAAAATGCAGCACTTGATGCTCCTGGATATCAGAACTTCAAATCCAGGTTGTAAGTAGCATTTTAGGATCACAACTTCGAAATGTCGTTAAGCAACTGGTCATTAGTCAAGGACTACCTGTAAGTCTCACTAACCTCAGTGATTTTCTTCTGAGTAATTAGGCATAGGAAGGTTCTACAATTTTAAAGGTAATCACTTAAAGAATATTGTGTATTTATTGCAATACTTGTTTAAGTAATATGACTCAGGGCTGCTTTTGTGTTCCTTTCAGATCTTAATGTGAAGGAATAAAAGACAATTTTAGAGAAATAATGTTATAACACATACCTGATTTTAAATAAAAGTTATTTGATTCAGTAGGTACAACTGAATACAGTAGCTTATAGTACCACGTAAATACTTAAGCATCAAAAATGAAATACAAAACTTCCTATATTTTGACAATTGGGATTTATTTGCCATTTTACTTGATTGCTTAAGAAGCAGCTGAGGTGTTCCACTCTCAGAGATACATCCATATACTACTGTACTAAAACTCTCGTGTCTGGAATAGGGCAAAACGTTTTGAGCCAAGGTATCTCAAACAGGCTAACTTACAGAATTTGTTCAAAATCTTGTACTAATGATTCACATGAAATTGAATTTTGGAAATAAAACAATTTATGACACAAAAATTATCATAAAGCATTTTAACTGCTATACAGCTCAACTTGAGCTATTTTTTCAAGATATTTATCTGAATCTCTCACATACTTTTCACATGCATTAGAAGCTCTGCCATTTAAAAGCATTGAGGAATCTAGCAAGAAAATGTCTTTGAAACAATGACCCACAGCCTACCTATTAATTGGCTTAATGGGGATCTGAGTCCCTACAGCCTATTTTTCAGCAAATTTATACCTTATTTAGCAACAGAACCTATGCATTTATTGCAGAACTTATACCTTAGTTTGAATGGCGTATAGAAGTATGTTAACAGCTCATTTTAAAAAATCAAATGTTAATGACTTCTTGAAGAATTCAAAACTTTCAACTGACAGGAACAAGAAAGGCAAATGGAACGCAGTTCCCAATTCTTCATCTTCTAATAGTAAAGACTTAAGCTGAAGAATACTGATGTATAACAGAAAAAAATGTACCATATGCTTATCACAAATATTTGTAATCTCAACTGCTTGAATAAAGAGTGACTAAATAATTTTTTTCACATCCCATGCTTTATTCCATTTCAGACAATGATTACTTCTTATGAATCAAAAAAGTGGTTCATAAACCAGAAAGCAGTACTCAGGTTTATTATTTAAAAGGGCAAGAGAAGAGAATGAAATGCAGATGGCAAACAATTCCTCAAGCCCATTTTGAAATCAATATCCTCTTCAGGCCAGACTCTTTCCTAATTATCTTCTTTGAATAGCAATTAACACCCTTAAATTCTCTTGGCTGATTCCACAGTGTTGCCTTTGAACACTCACTATCTGACTGGAAACAATAAACAAAGCTCTATAGCAGTGATGGCGAACCTTTTTGGCACTGAGTGCCCAAAGTGTGCACGCATACCCAAAATGCAACAAATGCATGTGTCCCAGGCATGCCCCCCCCACACATGCGCATGTACCCTGCATGCCCACATGCGCCCCATGCATGTGCCCCCCCGCTCCCACACATGCATCCCCCGCACATGCATGGCAGAGGCCTGAAGACCAGCTGGTCCGTGGGAGGCATGCGTGCATGCGTGGTGAAACTGAGCTGGGGCGACGGCACGCATGCCCAGAAAGAGGGCTATGTGTGCCACCTGTGGCACATGTGCCATAGGTTCGCCACCATGGTTCTATAGCTTCTTCTATGGCCAATATAAAGAGAGCTAGATTCTTCCTGGGATGGATGGGTAGGGACTGCCCCTCATTAATTCTTGGTTTCCTGCTACTTAGGAAGTTGTAATTTACACAGAAAGAACCTCTTCAGGACTACAGTGGCTAAACTTGGGCCATAAATCAGGTTCAATGAAATTAGCAAGGCTTAAATTCTAATTGTCTTAAATGATCTGCAGATTGCACTGCATGTTACTTATTAAGGTAGATAAAGTAACTCTATACTAACTTAATATTTAACAATATATATATATATATATACACATATATATATACAGTACCTGCTTTGATGAACAAACAACATCTTGAAGTAGTTGGAAAAAGAGGCAAGGACGGATTTGTGTGCCTTAAAGTACACATCACCAATAGCAACTGTGCAGTCACACAGGAAACCAAACTCCCTCTGAGCATTAAGCTGCTGTAGAAGAATAAGTCCATGATTGGCCAAATCCATGTTTTAAAATCTGTAAAGCAGAAAAAGTTCTTGAAAACATATTTCTTTAAAGATTCTGTCATATGTCCAAAGAATGTGCAATTTGGAAGGGTACAATTCACAGGTACTAAAACCATTTATCTGATTTTTATAGCCACCTGTTTTTTACCTGTTATGAATGAGAAAGATATAAGCACTTAACAATCAAAATTGGGACCAGAATTTCCATCACTAAGCACATGCTCATTAGATAAAACAAGGAGGGCCAATAGCTACCTTGGTTGAGGGAGTCTCAGCAGCAGGAAGAAGAGACAAAGACCAGCTGGAGATAGGCTGTAGCCAGGTACACAGGGTGGCTTTGGTGCACAGGGCAAAAGAGCAAAGATGGTGGGGGGAGTTAAAAGTGCATGTTGTGATTGTAAATATGAATGGGCTGCCAAGCACCCAAATTTCAATCAAGTGAGGACTAACTCTAGGATTAAAATCAACAAAGGAACTAAAAGCAAGGATAACATAGTAATTAACACAACAATGTGCATTACCTGTTCAGGCAACTAAAAATCAAATTTACCATATTTAAAGCCATTGCATTCATAATACTTCCAGTTTGTAGACAGGTTGAAATTACAACAATTAAAAACTTGAGAGCAAATAAATGAAGGTTTTGATTTGTGTTAGAATATACATGGAGTTTTAGAATATTAAAAGATATATTTGGAAATGTTGCACAGGATCAAGAGAATTAAACCAAACACAACATTTTGAAAATTTGGGAATACTTATAGGAGTCCTGAGTATAGCTATATCTAAATGCTACGGTAGTAGTGAATTCTCTTAATTAGTTTTTCAGCTATGTTTTTATATTTTATTTTATATTTTGTTTCTGTAATGAATGCTTTGCACAGCACATTCAATCAACTGTTCAGGAAAATTTGCAGGCAACGGGAAAATGAGATAAAAATCACAGAATTCATTTGAGGTTAAATTAAAAATAAAATGGAATATATCCGTTTTCTGGATTTACAAATTCACAACTGTTCGAATATATAGGCAGCATCTAACATTAAACAAAGGCGAGATCTCTCTGGATAATTGTGAGAGCATCACTGCTTCCCTGCCCAAGGGAAGGAAAAAAAAACAGCACCCAGAAGAAGGGTGGGTGGGATCAAAATTCAAAGGCGTCTTCCGCCCCAGGAAAAAAAGCAGAACCTCTTCCGAGAGGCTCGTCCCTCCCTTTGGAGAGAGGAACTTCTCGCCAAGCGCCAGCAATAAAAAGCCACTCGGGAGGCAGACAACCCTCGCAGACGCCAACGGGGCGGGCAAACAGCAGCCTACAGCGGTGGAGGACCGCAAGCTTCCTTCACCCCCCGCCCCCGCCGTGAATCACACTGTGACAGCCCGCCGGCATTTTCTATTGGCTGCCTGCGGAGCAAAAGGGGCAAGGCAGCGAGGCCAAGCGCGCGCCACGGCCCCTGCCTCGGCCCCGCCTTCTCCCCTGCGCAGGCGACGCGAAGCCGGCCGCGTGCGCGTACACGCAACGCACGGAGGCGGCGGGGCGGCGTACGGACGGCGGCGCGAGACGACGTAAGCAGCGCGAGCGAGCGGGCTGGGGCGCCTAGGCGCGCGAGAGACGGGAACCGCCGCTGTCGCCAGGGCCGCCTAGGCTGCTGAGGAGACGCAGACGGAGCCGCCCACCTCACCCCCCCCTCCTTTCCTCTCACTCTCTCTCTCTCTGCCTCCCTCCCTCCCTTTCCCGCTCCGCGCGGCTGCCTCAGCGCCTGCCCCTCCCCCTTCCTCCTAGGCCGGGTTGCTGCCGCCGCGGGTGAGAGAAAAAGGGGAAAGGCCGCTACCCAGCACGGGGAGGGCGTTCAGGGCCAAGCCAAGCCCGGATCAGACCAGCTTCTGCCAGGGCAGGAGTTTCACTAGCAGCCTCAACCGGGAGACCTCTCCCTCTCCTGCCCGAGGCAGCCGCCTCCACCGGCGCCATTTCGGGGTCTCGACTGGGAAAGCCCCCCTCAGGGCCCGGGGAGCCTCCTGCTTTTCCTCCGGCTCTGAACCTGGCCTACCCGACCGCCAGTACAATGGTGGGACGGGAAATGGTGGGGGTGGGAAGGGCAAGGGGCCTCGCCGCCGCCATGCGCCCCCCTCCCCTCTTTCCCTCCCGGCCACCCGCCCCTCTCCCGCGCCTTCTCGGAGGATGAGAGAGTGTTGGGAGGGGGGTTAAGCGGCACTCACCTGGCTCGCGCTTTCGGGGAGGGGGGGGCCGCGGTCTCCGCCAGCCCGGGAGGAGCAGCAGCAGCAGCAGCGCCAACAACGGAGTCAGCGCGGCGGCGGCGGCGGCGGCGGCTTTTCCTGTCCGGTTACGTTAGGGTCACATGACCGAGAGCGGAGCAGAGAGGCTGTAGCGAGGAGCCCCCGCCGGGGAGAGACGGGGGAGGGGGGAGGCGGCGACGAGCGCTGTGGCGGCAACAGCAGCAGGAGCCTCCCCTCCCCCTCTTTCCTCCTCCGCCGCCTGCTTGGCTGGCTGGGCTTCGCCTATTGGCGCGCGCCGCTTGCAGGGAGCGGGACGCAGGCCTCACCGGCTGGGCTGAGGCGCCGCGGCCGCCTGGCTTTGGCGGCCGTAGCCGTAGCCCTTGCGGGAGGGGGCGACGGGAAGGGGCCCATTCTGCGCGCTTTGGTTCTTTAAAGCTTAGCCCCCCGTTCTCCCCTCTTTCGTTTTTAATGTCTTCCGTTGCTCTGATACAGGTGGAAGAGAAGTGGCTAGAAAAGAGGGAGAGGGATATAATTTTAACCGTCTGCCGGTGACCCTTGGCTTGATTTGGCTCCTTAGGACACTGCGATGACAACTTTAAAAAATAATTGGCATCCGAGTATTTCTAAAGTATGCGTTTAAGTATTTTAATACTAAATCCCACTTCTTGGTGCAGAGGTCAAGTAACATGGATTTGAACTTAGTAAACTTATTTGAAGTTTGTAAACTTTGAAGTTTATCCCTTTTAACAGTACGCGACTTTTATGGTGAGAAATGCGTTGTTTTTATAGGAAGCTCAAGACATTTATCTCAGTCCAAAGAATATTCCATTAAATAATAGGTTTAGATTTGTAACTGCATGATTGCATGCTTTTAGCTGGTGAGCTTATTTCTTTGATGGATAGCAGTAATCTTGTAGGTATTATTGTATGGTTTCATAGTAGGAAATATATAAAATTGTTGGAATTTAATTTCTTATTAAAATACCCCTGAACTTTAAGCAAAGTGATGGTGAGATTAATGGTTATAAATGTGATGTGTTAATGGAGTGATCTGTACCAAAGTAAATGAATTCTGAAGTTAAAATAATGTATGCAGTAGCAATTTTTTGTTAGGTTTTCTCACAAGTCTCTCTCATTTAGTAAGTTTCAATAATATGAATAGGATTGTGGTCCTGGAGTAGTTTGATATCCTTTCCCAGAAAAAAATGTGGGGAATTTGTTCTAAGCATTTCTATATCACTGAACTTACTTTGATTTGTCAGTTGCTTTCTGTTATTGCTTAAGCAGCTATTTCTGTTTTTTACTAGGCTGTGGAGGTTACACTTCATTTTTTGTTCTATTTACTTTATAGATATGTAATCAGGTCTTCTCTTTCATATTTAATTATACCGAGGAAAGATTTGCATGTGATTCTACACACATTGCTCAGAAATTAGTCCTTTTGAGTTTAGTAAGTTAGAGTGAGGGTAACATGTGCAGGAGTAAAGACTTAACTTCTTAATAAACATTAACACTTGGTTTGTTTGTTTGTCTGTCTGATCTGGATTTCCTGATGGGAACCTGTAACTTGGGAAAAGGTTCTCTTGAAAGAGCTGTATGCTTTAATATCTAAGATTATGTGTGTTCAATTTTTGTTTCAAGTAGTTGTTTTTTATTAATTATAAGCAAAGCGCTAAAAGTGTGTGTGTGGGGGTGAATTACTGAAATTTAGTCTAAGATTTAGAGATCAGTATGATTTTTCCTTGGATCAATACTACTGATTTCATTACAAATACAGAGAATCTATGAAAGTTTAAAAACTTCACTCTGACTTATGCATTGAGTTTGTAGTATTTTATATAATTTAAGATTCAGATACCAGTAAATATTTAGTTGTTCAGTTACAAATTTGTGTTTAAGCTTAATTTTTGGTTACAGTTTTAACTTCTATTAACAGCTGTTTCCTAACCCTTCATTTTCCACTTCAAGCGTGGATTTTTCCGTTTAAAACAATATAAATAAAACATATCAGAGCAAAAGAATGGCACCAGAGGAAATTTCTCCAGAACAGTAAAAACTTACAATAATTAGTCAGTGCCTGCTTTTAGCATGCATGAATCCAGTTTAGTGGTCTTGGTCTAGGAAGGAATATGGTGCAGTTAATGAAATGTACAGCTTAATTTTATTAAGACCTCTGCTAACTGGATTTTAGAATCACATCTTGGTGCTTTGAAGAGTGCAAGCCATCTAAACTAGGCTGGACACTTTCTTTGCAAAGAAATCTACGAAGCATTCCAAGGATTGAATTTCAGTTTGCTGGCTCCCACACAACCCATCATGGAAGTTCAGTGATTGATAATTGGATCCCAAATAACATTTTCATGTTAATACAACAAGAAGCAACCAGATTATTAAAAAGGGCAGCTGAAAGCTTTTGAAAAGTTAGTAGTGGTATATTTTATTTAGTAAAAAAAAAATATTTCTATTGAAAAGTAATACAGTAGCCAGACATGGATAACATGATGATGATGATCATCATCATCATCACAGTAGTTCTTGTTTAGTAACTGCCTATTTGAAATTATGACAGTGATGAAACGCTTTGCAACCAGAGATGGGTTTCTCTCAGTTCGCTGGTTACCCACTTTATGGACGCGCTTCCCAGTTGGCTGTCAAAAGCGCACTGCGTGGGATTGCCCCCCCCCCACTTTTAGCGCTTTGCTTATAATTAATAAAAGACAACTACCTGAAACAAAACAGTTCTTTCAAGAGAACCTTTTCCCAAGTTACAGGTTCCCATCAGGAAATGCAGTTCAGACAGACAAACAAACCAAGTGTTAATGTTTATTAAGAAGTTAAGTCTTTACTCCTGCCGCTGCACAGCTGTTGGATCAGAACACCACAAAGATTTTGAAGGCGATCCCATGCAGCGCGCTTTTGACAGCCGATTGGAAAGCGCGTCCACAAAGCGGGTAACCAGCGAACCGGGAGAAACCCATCCCTGTTTGCAACCAACCTTTGCGTTTATGACCTTTGCAGGTCTGTAAAGCAAAGGAAAGCTGAAGTAAGATCATAATCACACTTGCAGTTTCACTTTAAAAACTGAGTTGTTGGTACCAGTTATGGTCATTAAATGAGGACTCCCTATATGCCTCCAGCATTGTATTGCTGGTACACTGAATTGTTGGTTTTTCATATAGCCCTCCGAGCTATAAACTGGCTCAACATTTTAGCTTAGTGTGCTGTGTAAAACCAATGATCTGATGAAAACTCTTTAGTTTTGTTCTGTGCTTGTGAGCATTTAAGCATAAACTAATGCTTATGAACTGTTGATGTAGTATAGTAAATCTACTGCTATATTACTAGTAGAGGACTGCATTTTAATTAGTATTAACATTTGTACATAGCATTAAACCTATAAGTTTGCATTAAAATTTAAATTGGCATTAACATTTAAATCTGAACAGTGATTTAAACTTTTCTAAACAGTAAGTTACATACTGCTCCTTTATACTGAGTCATAAAAAACCTTCCCGGATAACAGATTTTCAATTTTTTACCTATTGGGTATTATAATGTAACTTACAAATGTAAAAATAAATAAGTATCTGAATTGCCTATTGTGTAATTTATTATTTATCTGTTTTATCCTGGTTTTGTGGGGAGCCTTTGCTATACTAAACGTGTACTATCTATCTCTATACATAAAACAGAAGTCTGGTGGTGTGTGTATGTGCTCTATGCAAACTTTCATTTCTTCACCAATCTCGCCCAAACATGGCAGATAGATAGCTAAGAGAAGTAAATCAGCACTGCCGGGATCACCAAAGGGAAGGGGGCCTTTTTGCCCCCCAAAAAGGGGGCAAAGAGGACACTCTTTAACAAACAAGGAGCAACCCTCTACTGAGCGTGTGCAGTTTTCCCTCCCTCTATTGTGCATGTGCATTTTCACACTGAGGCTCCATATTCAAACTGAGGTACCATATTTTCAAATGGCACTCAAACGGAGAAGCCTGCCCCAAGTAAGGTCGCCTGTGACATGTTGGAGGGGGTGCTTGGGGCTTCCCAGAGTTGGCCTTTGCCGAGCCGGCCTGGCCTGGCCTGGCCCGGCCCCACAGCTGGCATTGCCAGAGTGGAGATGTGGGAGGGGGTACCCGGAGCTTCAGAAGGCCTGCAAATGCTGCGGCATAAATATACTACTTAAAAAAAAACGAGCAAGGCTGCGTAATCAGCTAGTCTTTTATAAACCAGGAATTGGCAGAACAGATTAGTATTTGATTTCTGGCTCCTAATTGTTAAATAAAAACAAATCCTATCAGCAAGTGAGGCTTTTGGAGAAAAGAAAGTGGGAGGAAATATTTCTAGGCTGAAATGCATTAGGAGTGTCCTGTTCCTTAGTTCAAAGCTTGTCTTATCTCAGTAATTGTTTACTCAGATGCTTGGGTTAGGTGTTGGATTCCCTCCTGTTAGCTGGGCAGTAAATAGTGCAGTAGTTCATTTTCGCAGTGAAAGCTGCTTTCTAATAATGAGGTGCAATACTCTAGTTGCAAAAACTGATCTCTGACCACTTTAAATAACAAGGTTTTTGCTGGGTTTAGACCTTTCTGAGAAATTGTAAGGATATTCAAATTTAATCTCATTTTTGCCTCTAATTATAATAGTATTTGCTTTTATCATATCTGGGTATAAATGTGCTGTCCCCATGTATTTTTGCCCCTTTGCAAAAGTGGCAAAATTTCAAATAACTAAATTTACATACATTTGTTAATTATGTAAATTAGAGAAATTCTTTTTTCAAGAATGGTATTGGAAATTTTTCCAGTGCAGAGTTGGATAAATGATATTAGTGTGCTTCATTATGTTCATATATTCAGTATCTAATACATTTAGTCCTTTTACTCAAATAGAACATAGAATTTGAAGGGGACTGTGAAGATCTCCTTATCCAATCGTCTGCTTGGAGCATAGATCCATTACTGTAGCATCCTGACAGATGGCAACCCAGCTGCTGTTTCAGTATTTTTCCTGAAGATTGACCACCTCCCTAGATAGTCTTTTCCATTGTTTATTTTTATAGGATTCTTTTTCCTTGCTGTCCAAAACTTATTCCTTGTAATTTAACTCCATTGCTTCTTGTCTTCTGGAACAACTTTGATCAATAATGCTGAGTTTTACGTTATCACCCTTTATATACTTGGTAACTGCTGTTGTATCTTTTGACAGTCAGAGGCTGATCATACCCAACACTTCCAATTATTTCTAGCAAGTTTTTTTCTTTCCAGATCCATTATTTCTTTCTGAGCATTCTTCAGTTTGTTAGTATATGCAAAGAACTGGATGCCATACATTAGAGGCAGTCTGATCCATGTTGCTGCTGCCTCTGATTCATTTGAGTTTTTGTCCATGTATGCGGTTCCATATTTGGATTGTGATGCTTCAAGTATTTAGATTCCACAGCATAGTGCATATACTGCTGTTCAGTATCCC